>OU343221.1:321128838-321285960 GCA_910596185.1 Chrysanthemum makinoi
AAACCAACCAGTGTCTCTCAAGCTCTTGAAGACTCAAGTTGGATTGAAGCAATGCAAGATGAAATGCAACAGTTCCAAAACCAACAAGTTTGGATATTAGTGGCTTTACCAGATGGGAAATATGCTATTGGAACTAAATGGATTCTGAAGAACAAAAGAAATGCACGGGGTGTGGTGATTAAGAACAAGGCAAGATTAGTAGCACAAGGTTATAGGCAAGAGGAAGGAATTGACTATGATGAAGTGTTTGCACCTGTTGCTAGAGTAGAGGCCATTCGAATTTTCTTGGCCTATGCATCCTACATGGGATTCATGTTGTATCAGATGGATGTTAAAGGTGCTTTTCTGTATGGTGAGATTGAAGAGGAAGTTTATGTCACACAACCAAAAGGATTTGAAGACCCAGATCATCCTAATCATGTTTACAGAGTCGTTAAAGCTCTCTATAGACTTCATCAGGCACCAAGGGCCTGGTATGCTAGGCTTTCATCATTTCTACTGAAGCATGGCTACAGAAGAGGTGCCATTGATAAGACTCTTTTTCTGAAGAAGAACTCGACAGACATCATACTTGTGCAAGTGTATGTGGATGATATCATTTTCGGATCCACTAAAGAAGCGTGGTGTAGGGAATTCGGGATCGATGAAGGAGAATTTCGAGATGAGCGCCATGGGAGAGCTTACTTTCTTCTTGGGTCTCCAAGTTCAGCAGAAACAGGATGGGATATTTATCAG
Organism: Chrysanthemum makinoi; assembly: GCA_910596185.1. Lineage (NCBI taxonomy): Eukaryota > Viridiplantae > Streptophyta > Magnoliopsida > Asterales > Asteraceae > Chrysanthemum > Chrysanthemum makinoi. The sequence goes on from OU343221.1 coordinate 321,129,574, forward strand.
TCGGGATAAATATGTGAGGGACATGTTGAAGAAATTTGGTAGGACCGCCACAACACCTTATGAAGCTCCAAAACAAAAGCCAACAATGATCCTGATCTACACCGTGAATGTTCATTTATACAGTCAATGATTGGTTCATTAATGTATCTAACAAACTTCAAGGCCCGATATTACCTTTGCCGTAGTGTGTGTCTCGACATCAAGTCACTCCACTTACTTCCCATCTCAATGCAGTCAAGAAGATCTTTAAGTACCTAAAAGGCCAACTTCAATTAGGCCTTTGGTAGCCAAAAGAGTCTCCTTTTATGTTGGAAGCATATAGTGACAGTGATTATGCTGGTGCAAATCTGGATAGAAGATCTACAACTGGTGGCTGTCAATTCCTTGGAAAAAGATTAATTTCTTGGCAGTGCAAGAAACAAACGATTGTGGCTACCTCAACTACTGAAGCAGAGTATGTTGTCGCTGCAACCGTGTGGACAGTGCTTTGGATTCAAAACCAATTGCTGGACTATGGTTATAACTTCATGAACACAACTCTTTTCATTGATAATCAGAGTACCATATGCATTGTCAAAAATCCAGTTTTTCACAGTAGAACCAAACATATTGAAATCAGACACCACTTTATAAGAGATGCATATGAAAAACACTTGATAAATGTGACTAAAATTCACGCAGATGATAATGTGGCTGATCTATTAACTAAAGCTTTTGATGGACCAAGGTTTCAACACCTAATGGTCCATATTGGAATGCTCAACCCTTAACTACAAAGTTTAAGGGGAGGCATAGGCCTCAGGGGAGGCATATGCCTCAGGGGATGTTGTTTGTTTGTTTGTTAGATTCTTAGTTAAAAAAAAAAAAAAAAAAAAAAAAAAAAAAAAAAAAAAAACTAACTTTCATTTGCAGGTTTGCTGTATTTTTGATGGTTTTTAACTCACCAGATATACCTTGTGTATTTCAAAGAGTTAGCTAGTCCAAAGGGTACAGCTTTGGTAAAGACACAACAAATCTGTTGATAGCTGTAATGATTTGCTCAAAATCATAGGGTCTGCAACCACCCATGCTTAATTGCTGAGTGTTGTATGGTCATCAATTCACCATGGTCTATTCCTTGTTGGAATCCAAGAATTGGCAAGCCCACAAGTATATGGATTGTGGTAAAGGCAACTATCTCCATATTTGGTTCTCAATTCACCAATTCTAAGAATTGACTAGTCCTGAGCAAACGGCTACAGGTAAAGACAAGTCAAATCCGTTTATATGGTTTCTGGTTTGCCTATAAATCAGATGGTTATCAGTGTACCATGGTTTTCGAACTTAAACATTTGGCTACTCCAGTAGAGATGGCTATTGGTAAAGAGACATCAAATCCATTATTTTCAATGATTCACCTCTCACAGGAGTTCACACACTTGGATGTGATGAGAATAGTTTGCAACTGATAAGTATTGATGTACATTATGTCATTTGTTGCTGCAAAGACCTGGCATTTCAAAGTTTGATCAACATAGAGATGAGTCTGTTATTGGTTCTTTGGTACTGATATGTGAAAACAATCCTCTAGTAATGAAGTCTCAAAGATCTTTTCAAGGTGAACTGGAACTTAACCTAGTCAAATTCCTGTTTAGGGGAGGATTGTTGGGAATTATGTGAAGTAGGATTTCGACGACATTACCGCCGGGATTCTCTGAAGTAGAAGCGATTCTGCTGAAGAAGTGATTCTACTGAAGAGTTCGCGTTGTCGTGTTACCGCTGAAGGGTGAAAGCGACTAGGATCACATGCGCTACGTATTAAATGCTAACTCTCCTATTCTTTGTAACAAGGTTGCATGGGTATATTTGTACTGCTCAATATAGTTTAGTGTACTAGTCATTAAATGCATGCAAACAGGGTTCCTTGTTTATAAAAGGAACCAAATAGTTTGTAATAGAAAACTAAAATTCGAAACATAGAGTTTCAGGGAATAAAAAGATCCATAGAGGATCTAAGTGTTCTTAGTTATAACAACTTGTGTTTACTTTCCGCTATAGAATACAAGTGTTAGAGACTGTCTATTAGTTTGCTTATGATTACATAGGCAACACTAACGATCCACGAGTGCTAAAGATCTGTCTAGGTCTGAGTGTTTTCAACAGCTTCACTCCATAGAACAAAGGTTCGAACCATGGGCGCTTGGCAAACTTGGTCAAATCTCCTCGAGAGATTCTGGCTACCGAGAAAGCCGTAAAGTCCTTCGATCCACCACCTCGGATGACAGCACGAAGCAAATCTAGAGACATGTCCAAGTATTGCCATTTCCATGAAGATCATGGACATGACACGAACAACTGCAGGGAACTAAAGAAGCAGATCGAAGAGGCGGTACGGTCCGACAAATAACACCGGGTCAAAGGCATAAAGAAGGGAAAGGACAAGTTCTTCGACACTCAACTGGGTGAATGGAAGGGGAACAAGAAGGAAACTACACCCGCAGAAGCTCCTATACTAATGGTACATAGACAAGACGCAGCCTTGAAAAGGAAGGAAACGGATGGGAGCTGGAAGCGCGGGGAAATAACCTTCCCTTACATGTTAGGGCGCAACACCTTCGACCGATCCCGTGATCATCAAGGTACAAATCTCAAACAGGGAGGTTAACCGAGCATATATGGATTGTGGAAGCTCCTGCGAAATCATCTATGAGCATTGTTTTCTAAAGCTCAAGTCATCCATACGCCAATGAAGGGTGGTAGACTCAAAGCCACCGGTAGGGTTCTCCGGAGAACACTCATGGCCCCTGGGAGAAGTACCGTTGGAAATCACCATAGGCGAAGGCCCCTTATCCCGACGGAAACACTTATCTTCATCATAGTAAGGTCAGATTCTCCTTATAATTTGTTAATAGGGAGGACAACTATGCAAAAAATGGGTATTGTTGTTTCCACCATACATGCTGCTATTAAGTTCCAAACCCCTTTAGGAGTAGGAACTGTTCATTCTAGTTAGGGCGGATAAGTGTGTATGGTGTCAAAAGATCAAAGAAGAATTGGAGGAGTCTCCGATGGCAATTTAGTGCATTGATGCGAGGAACGAGTTGTTGTGAACCCTAGCTACCCTGAACAAACGGTGGTAGTAGGAAAGCAACTCCCGGAAAATTTCAAGGCGAAGCTCACAGAGTTGTTGCGGACTAACCTTGATGTTTTTGCTTGGAAATATTCTCATGACGACAGGTACCAAGAACATTGTCGATAGACGGACAGTCCTTCGGAACGGAGAATAAACTCAATGAGTACAAACACATTGAGCCAATAAAGCGTAGGAGAAGCCTAGCCCCGAAAAGAAACGCCATACCGCAAAGAGGTTGATGAACTCACACAAGCAGGCATCCTGAGGGAGGTCAAGTACCAAACTTGGGTGGCCAATCCAAGATGGTCAAAAAGAGCGATGAAGGGTGGCGCATGTGTGTTGACTTCACCGACATCAACAAAGCATGCCCGAAGGATTGCTACCCTACCAAATTGACGGAAGGTAGAGTCCTGGCGCGGTTTTCGGTTAAAATGCTTCTTAGATGCCTATAAAGGGTATCATCAGATCTAGATGGCAAAGGAGGACGAGGAAAAGACAGCCTTCTACACAAGTAAAGGTGTATACTGTTACAGAAAGATGCCCTTCGGATTAAAGAATGCAGGGGCGACTTAGCAACGTCTCGTAGATAAAGCCTTCAACAAACGAGATATGCGAAACGGGCTCACGCGACGACATGGTTATCAAGAGCAAGACGGAGGAGGACCTATTCCCGATATACGAAACATTTGACCGCCGAGCAATTACCATGAAGTGAACCCTAAGAAATGCTCCTTCGATGTTGAAGAGGGACAATTCCTAGGGCATTTGATCACTAAGCTGGATAAAAGCTAATCCCCTAAGGTCAAGGCAATTTCCAATCTCTAAGCCCCTAAGTGTCAAAAGATGTGCAGAGCCCTGAATGGGAAGTCAGGCCTTAAGCCGTTTTTATCGAAAGGAGTCGACAGTCCCTACCATTCTTCAAAACAATCAAAGGATGCGTGGACAAGAAAACCTTCCAATGGCCGGATGCTGAAGTCGCTTTAGAAGATGAAGGAGTTCATCGAAATCCTTCCAACACTTACAACCCCAATCAAAGGCGAAGTGTTGTTCATGTACTTAGCATCCTCAATGAAGAGTGTTAGCCTTATGGCGAACGGGAGAAGTGACAGATCCCATTTACTTTGTTAGTGGTCCTACAGGGAGCGAGATCAACTATCCCAATATTAACGCTTTAATCTACGCAAGCAAGGAGGCTCGACGCTATTTCCGAGCCCATCCGATTCATATCTTAACCGACAAGCCACTAAAACAGATCTTATCGAAACCCGAAAAGTCTGGTAGGGTGGCTAAATGGGCTATTGAGCTTGGAGAACATGAAATAGAGTTCAAAGGATGAAACTCTATTAAAGGGCAAATTCTGCAGACTTGGCGTAAACACCTTCCGAGCCCGACATTGGAAAGGAAGAACCCAAAGCCAACTCTCTCGTGCTGAATGGAAACTTTATACAAACGAGCATCCGCTCGACGGTTCGAGCGGGACTAATGTTGGTCGAGCCCTGAAGGGAAGGAGCATACATATGCTCTTCGTTCGAGTTCGAAGCCACAAACAACGCGGAATACGAAGTGTTGCTAGTAGACCGATAGGCTAAATATATGGAGGTCAAAGCTCTCGCTATTTTCAGAGACTCCCAATTGGTTGCAAACCAAGTGACAGGCTCCTACGAAGCAAGGCAACCCTTCATCAAACAAGACTTGGAAAAACAAAGGAGATGTTGGAAAACAACTCCTACACCATCCAACATGTTCATAGGAATCGTAATAAGAAGGCGACGCACTAAGCAAGCTAGCTTCAATGGCCTTCGCTCATCTCACTAAAGAAGTACTGTGGAAGTCCTTCCCAAAGATCCATTGTTCTTAAAGAAGTTGCCGATGTGATTCACGAAGAAGGAGAGACATGGATGACTCCCATAAGGGAATATTTGATAAGTTTCCTTCTCCTCGAAGATCCCAAGCTAGCAAGGAAGGTTCGGCTTAAGTCCCGCAATACCGCTAATAGGGGAAACCCTATACGGAGGTCATTTTGTCACCCCGGTTACGATGTGTAGGTCCCGAGCAAGCTTCGAGCATCATCTCTGAAGTCCACGAAGGATCCTGCGGTCTTCATGGGACCCCTCGCCGTTGTCTCGAAGATAATGAAGTTGGGCTACTATTGGCCTCGATGCAAGGGACGCACCAAATCATTCTCAAATGTGAAGCTTGTCGACAATTAAACGTTCCAAAGATGCCAAAGCAAGACATGACAAGTGTGACATCCGCATGGCCCTTCTCTCAGTGGGGGATCGATATCGTAGGGCCTATGCCTATAGCACCCGGAGGAGTCAAATTCTTGCTAGTAGCAATCGATTACTTCACCAAGTGGGTGGAAGCTAAACCACTAGCCTCCGTCACAGGAAAACAGATCGAAAAGTTTGTATGGGAACACATTGTGTGCAGATTCGGAGTGCCCCACATATTCATATCAAACAACGGGAAGCAGTTTGCCGAAGGAGTCTTCTACGACTTCTATCAAGGGCTCAACATAAAGTAATCCTGGACATCCGTCTACCATCCGCAAGGTAATGGACAAGTGGAGGTTACAAACAGAGACATCGTCAAAGGGATCGAGAAAAGGCTAGGTCGAACTCATCATGGATGGGTGGACGAGCTCCCTCAAGTCTTATGGGCTCACAAGACGCATCCTAAGTCAAGCAATGGTGAAACTCCCTTCGCCTAACATACGAACGTAAGTGGTCATCCCTTCGAACTAATTGTACACACGAAGCGTGTGGCAACGTATGATGCCTCCCAAAATGACGAAAGAATCAGGGAAAACCTTGATCTACTAGAAGAAAGACGAGAAATAGCCTCCATCCGAGAAGCAATGCGCAAACATAAGATCGAAGGCTACTATAACAAAAGGGTCAGACCTTCCACTTTCAAACCTGGAGAATATGTGCTACGCCTCAACAAAGGCAAGCAAAGCGAGTATCATGGAAAGTGGGACCAACTTGGGAAGGACCCTACATGGTAGCCGAGGGCTCACGGCAATGGAGCCTACAACCGCCACTCTTCTCGGAAAACCCATCGACAAGACATGGAATGGTACGAACCTTCGAAAGTTCTATGTTTAAGAAGTATTTTTACTTTTTCTTGTAATTAGAAGCTTCTCAAGGGAAAGCACACATTATTGGTAGTTGTCTTAGTTTTCATTTCAAGAATGATGTAATCCTCCCTACCAATTCAATGATAAATAAGACATTTCCCACAAATCTCTTGCTTCGTTTCTTAAACACAAAGATTTGTTCAACCAAGTCGTTAATGAGTTTCAATGTCGAATGGCTTGAGGTGTAATACATGCCTTATCATTTAAGCCAACTTAAACATTCACATTAACTCTCCTAGTAGTTTTTGGCGCTTGTAAATTTTTTTTTTACAAAGTCATACTATGTAAAGGATTTGAGATAGAGTGGGTCGCGACCCTCTGTCAATGATCAAGTTGGTCATTATATTCTTGGTGTTGCAATTTACACACAATGAGGTTGTTTAACCTTAGGTTGTAGATTGTAAGCGTCGAAAAAATGGCGTACGAGAAGTTAACAAAACGAATATAAACTAAGTGTGTAGAGGTATCTCCCCTACACCATCACATTCAAAATGAGGGCTAATGCCCTTTTACCTGCATGAGGAGCCTAAGCTCTAGTTAAATTGTTCTTGGCCCATGGCCATACATCAAAAGCATCTAAATTGTTTGGAGAACAAGACAAACATTGTCACATAAGATAAATTGTCTTAAGGGTACATGCCACCATTTGGAACCAAATTACTGCCAACATGGCAGCCTTCATTCCTGCTTTTTTGGAGATGGAGTGGGGGATGGTTGCACTGAGATAGGCTTGGTAGACATGGTCTTCTTGGTTGGAGTGGTAGGCTTTAGCTTCTGAGGTTTCTTGGAAATGAGGTCTTCGAGGGGTGCCATAGGATCTTTGGTAGCCTCAGCAAGGAAGGAATACTCTGTAGTTGCGAATGCATTTCCTGCCTCATCATACCTCAAGTGGGGGTAGCATTCAATCTTGGAGAGGTCCGCGGGCTTACCTGTTTTGGCAGCATCTTATACCTCATCTGCAAGCCATCCATCTACTCCCAACTTTACCTCTACCTCTCCGAGCCTAGCCTTCTCACTTTCCAACCCAGCACATTTTGCCTCAAGAGCGGCATTCTGACCTGTGAGAGTGACGACCTTGGCCTTTTTCCAACTTAAGATTGCCACGTTCAACGGTTAGCTGGGTTACCTTTTCTCGAAGGTCCTGGATGACGGGGTTCTTCTCAACATTCCCCTCAATCTCGTCACACTTAGCCTCCAGCTTGGCCACGTTCGAAAGCAACTGGTCTTGGCATTCAAGTGATTATCCATTACTGCCGCCGCAACCCCATTGTCATGCATGTCACAGAACCTTTCAATAGACATGTTTTCTAGCATACTCTTCCATTGCGGAAGGGTCACATGGTCAACAATCCGGTGACAGGTCAAAGCATCGGGGAGCTCCTTCGTCTCTGGAAGACCTGCGAGCAACACAATGTATAAAGGTTAACATAATTGTGCAATTTATAATTTCACATGTTTCATAAGGAAAAACTACTTACCATGAACCTCGACGGATTCATCGGGTAATTCGGGCGACTTCACAATCTTTCTACCCTCGACACTCTTCGCTTCACAACTCGCCCTGAGGCAAAGTGGGATTCTTCCTTTGTTGGTAGACCACAGTCTTGGCTGCAGTTCCTTTCCTACTCTTCAACCTGTCAGCTATTCCTGTTGAACTAATAGTGGGGACATCCTCATCCGTAGGATCGTCCGAGTCCGCAACATTCTCTACCAGTTGGGATGGACCCTCCAACACAAGTTGCGGGGGTGCTGATGCAAGAGGCTCCGGTTCGGAGTATCTACCTCGTTGTTGTTCACAGATGTCGAAGGAGAGCCAACACCATAAGACTCTTTAGCCTTCTCCGCAGGCATGAAACTTAAATCTTCATCCAAGTCTTGGAACATGAAGTTTCTGAACGACATCTCTGCAAAATAAGAAACAAGAAGAAATAAATATCAGTGCTACATTGGTCCTATTTAAATAATAGTAGATAAACATACTTTGTCCTTGGTATATGATCACAGGCTTCTTGGGAGACCCCTCCCACCTGGGCAATCCCACCATGTATAAGATGGCTTCGGGAACACTTGCACATCCACATGATATTTGACCAACCGATAATAGGGATCCCTTCGCACCTCATAGGCGGGGTCATTATACCGCTTAGCATTAAACCTATTTTCCTTGTTCGAACTCAATATTTAGGGGGAACAATGGTGTCTTGCACGTAGAAAAAGCTACCCTTCCAACCTGTTATGTTTGTGTACACCTTCCCAAATAGGTTAGGAACATCTGCCTCAGGTCTTTTTGCTAGAGTTAACCAATTGCCCCCAAGGTACAAGTTCAAAAATCCTCTTAAAACCGTTAATGTTGGTTCATAGCCGTATGCTTTGCACATCACTATGAATGTGGTTAGTTTGGCAAAACCAAAGGGGTTAAACCTAGAGATGTGAACCTTGTAGTATTGCATAAACACTAATATCAGTGGGTACAACGGAATCCTAAGGTTTGAGTGACTAAATGCATGTGTGTACAGCCCTACGAAACCTGGAGGCACATCAAAGATACCCTGAGTAGGTTTGGGTAACATCACTTTGTGTTCTAGTGGGATGGGATAATCGGCTAAGTGATCATGAAGATCTTTTGCAGACAATGTACACTTTTTGTCGCTTTATAATGAACTTGGAATCCATTTTTAAAAGAAAAACAATAAGCTATCATAAGAAAGAAGGATTACCTTTGTTTTTGGAGTGATGGCGATGTATGCTATCTAGCGGTGAAAATAGACGAAGAGAGTAAAATGAGTTAGGTTTTCATCTACCCTCTCTTTATACTCTCTTTGGCATCTATTAAGCACTGCACACGTGTCCCAACAATTACTCTTATCCAGTGTAAATTTTTAAATTTTAAATAAAGAAGACTTTTGGTCTCCGGTATTATGGGAAGAATTCCTGTGCGGGCAGCGGTAATGATTAATTAACGTTAAATACGCCTAGTTAGTTGCGTATTTCTCTCCCAACTAGTTTGTTTAGCAGCAGGATGGTATTTTTTCGCAGCATGAAGTCGAAAGCAATGTCTCGCCATATACATCACTTTCGACGGGGTCTTGATGATGTACCTCCGAGTAGCTCGGGACACCAGAGCGTCGTAGCCCCTTCCATACGAAGGCCCAAGTTAGGATTCCAAAAATCCATAGGCGTCAAACCATTCGTTGTAACGGGTTACCTAGGGAACTCGCCATCCGAAGCCCTAAGCCCTTCGGGTATGGCGACGAAGGACAATGGATAAGGGAACCTCCGACTTGGTCAAACCCACGATCTCCTCTCTCTCTTGGCTTCCCGTCAAGTCTGAGAACATGGGCCACTAAGCCTAGCGGTTACCCACAATCATGGAACGCCCCCATGATCTCCGACATTCATGCAGAAGTGATCTCAACCCTATTTCATTCACTATAAATAGGTTGGACGGGCAATGGATTATGGTATGCTCATTTCACACTCAACTTTACTTACACACACTTATACAACCATAACTCATACTTACTCTCATGCCGAGGTGGTTCGCAGGTCCTACCGCTGCAATCACTTAACGTAGTGTCTTAGTATTTCTTATTCTCGGTTACATGCAGTCTTGGCTGGAACATACACCCCTCATTACTTTGATCCTCATCGAAGCCTGGTAGTGCAATCTTTTGTAAAATCACTCCTGTTGCTCGTATAGAAGCAATCAGAATCTTCTTGGCTAACGCTGCAAGTAAGAACATGGTAGTCTATCAGATGGATGTAAAGACTTTACAATGGAGATCTTAAAGAAGTCGTCTCACGCCGACCAACCAAGGCGCTTTGTGAATCAAAGCATCCTACTCATGTATATCGTTTGAAGAAGGCTCTTTACGGTTTAAAGCAAGCTCCAAGGGCATGGTATGATATGCTATCAAGGTTTCTTCTGTCTATTGGCTTGAGCAAAGGAGCAGTTGATCCAACATTGTTCACCAGGAAGTCAGGCAAACATTTAATTCACGTTCAAATTTATGTTGATGATATCATCTTTGCCTCGATGACCCCAATGAATGTGAACGTTTTTCTAAAGAAATGGGTTCCAAATTTCAAATGTCTATGATGGGACAAATGTTATTTTTCTTGGGATTACAAATTTCACAAAGTCCCGGAGGCATTTTTATAAATCAATCTAAATATGCAAATGAGATTTTAAAGAAATTTGGATTTGATTCAAGTGACCTTGTTGACACTCCCATGATTGAGCGTACTAAACTGGATGAGGACCACTCAGGGATCATGGTAGACCAAACAAAATATCGTCGCATGATCGGATCCCTGAGTACCTCACGCCGTAGACCTGATATTCGTTCGCTGTATGCATGTATAGATACCGTGCTAAGCCTACCAAAAGCACTTTGAAGTGGTTAAACGGTCTTCGGTACCTCCGGAACCATCAACATGGGAATTTGGTACCGGGACACCGTATGTCACTAACAGATATGCGATGCGCATCATGCAGGGTGTCAAGATACCGTCGAGCACGCCGGAGGTGCTCGTTTTGGGTGATAAGCTTGTGAGCTAGTCTTCAAAGAAACAAATGAGTACTTCTATTTCCTCTACAAAGGCTGAATACATAGCCATGTCATCTGGTTGTGCTCAAATCCTATGGATGAGATCTCAATTAACTGACTATGGCTTTGAATTCAACAAAATCCTCTCTTTGTGATAATAAAGTGCTATTGCTCTCTCATGCAACAACGTTCAACACTCAAGAGCAAAGCATATCGACATTCATCATTTCATCGGGAACAAGTGGAAAAAGGTGTGGTGGAACTTTATTTTGTGAGGATAATACCACCAGTGACATCTTCACCAAAGCCCTTCCTAGAGAACGTTTTGAGTTTATCCTTCCACGTCTTGGTCTAAAGAGTTTACAACCGAAAACACTCAAGCGTCTTCAAGAGGAAGACGAGGAGTAAAGGTCTTTATTCATCTATCTCTTGTATATATTTATTCAAAAAGCAAAATACAAAACTTAAAAAACCCTCAAAAAATATATATATATATATATAAAAATATAAAATTTTCAAAATCCATAAAAATTAGAAAATCTTGAAAAATTACAAAAATTTTGTTTTTTTTTCTTTCATGTTTTTCCTTATTCGATATCATCTACGGACTTTGTGTTGACATTCAAAGAATGTCACGGGTTTTTGATGTTCGAATGCATAGTTTTTGAAAAAAAAATGAGGCGAGAAAACTGGTGGTTTATTGTCATTTCGTGCGAACTGCTTTTAATATAAAGAACAGAGCCATGCTTTATCTTATTTTTCAAATCTCATGCTCTGATTCTTAAAACAAATGTTTTTCATCTAAAAGACAAATGTTTATCCTTCCAAATATTTTTCCGTCTAATGATTCTTCTAAAAAATATTTGCCATCTTTTGAAAACTAAATTGCTTTGGAAATACCTCGTTCTCTACTACTCGTGTAAATCATTTGTGCTTATCAGCTGTCAAAATCTCTATCTCTCAATCAACAACTTGTGTCATTGATTGAGGGGGAGAATGATTTTATTTGAAATAAAAAGGTTATCTTTCAAACAATTGGCACGAAAATGAGCAAGGTTTATTGTTGAAAAATAAAAAGGAATTATGTTTTATATAGTTGATTCAAAACCTTTGCTAATATTATGTTTTCAAATGACAATCATGCATGTTTAATTAATGGAGTTTAAAGTTTCAAAATCCGATCCTTATCAGTTAAAACATTTTCATAATCAAGTCACAATTCTCCTTAAAAAGCTTTCAAAATCAATTTAAATCTACAGAGATCGCAAATCTCAAAAGATTTGAAAATGGTAATCAGGGGAGAATTTGTTATTTAAATTGGATTTAAACTGATATATCGGTAAATGGTTTTATAAGGATGTACAAGCTCCCCTTCCCACATGTGCCAAACGATTTCAAATTCTCCATGCACATATTGAGGGGGAGCATCTATCTTAAACCACAAAGATCTGAAACGTGATCATTTTAGTTCAATGTGTAGTCTTTTCCCTCTAGTATGTGAAAAACTCTTTCAAACCTCGAGGCACATATTGAGGGGGAGCAAAATTTTGAAAACCTCATCCTTCCCAAAATCGTTTTCTACTTAATTTGATTAGGGAAGTGATGTTGATATCTTTTAGAAACTAGAAATCAAAGAAGTTAATTCTTCCTCTTGCCTTCGTGTGCCAAAAGATTTCAAATACATGAAGCACATGTTGAGGGGGAGCTCTTGTTCTAAAAATATCTAAACATTTCAGTACAAAATGCTTTGATAATATATCACAAGTATCTGATTGATTTTCAAAGGTTTTCAATTGGTTCAATGGCGGATGAACAATACCAAATAGACCGACTAACTTTACTTTATGTATGGTGATATAAGGATGATAAGGTTAGGTTTGTGTTCCCATGATCCGCCAGAACAGGAGGGATCTACCCAGGGACAATCCACTAGATAGTGTAGAAGTCCTTAGGTATATTGTAAAAAGGAGAAAAATGAGATATGGGAAGAGTGCGACTAAAATGAGCTAGTACCGAATAAACCCAACAAGGTTCTAGTTATGAAGTCTCAGCAAGCAATCAAGGTTGAAGAATGAAAAAGAATTGAATGAGAAAAGGGTGAAAACAAATAGCCTCTAATTATTCAACCTTAGGCGAATACCGTTCAATTCATATACTCCTGGTGGTTACCAAGGTAACATCGGTATTGAAGACAAGACGTCATGGACCCAGAGACGCACTGCACTTCAACTTCCCAAACCACTCAAGTTCCTCTTAAAAGGACTTGTTTTATTCTCACGGGGAACCGACATTATCTATCGACTCTCTCTTAGAGGTTGTTGATATTGAAGAAGGAGACCCTCTCCCTAGTCTCCGAAATAGGAACCAAATATGCACAATTGAGTCTAGAGCCACGAGATTATCAATAAATCTCATTAGGACACTTTCAATGAAGACTGTCTGTTTCACACAATGTGGAAAGAGATATTACATCTTGAGTCCTACGCATTATCCTTGTGGTATTGCCAGAACATCCGAGTGATATGTAAACATATTCACAATGAAGATGGAAAGCCTTCTAGAGCCAACATCAAACAAGCTCCTGGTAGGTGACATGTGAGATCTATTCAATAGATCAACCATGTGACAACTGAACATAAATAATGGGGCGATTCAATCTTTTGAATCAATCCTGGTTCAGGTTATGGATTGACGGATACCTTTGAAAAACTGGTCGTTGTGCTTAAAAACTCTTTTCTTTAGCACATCGAATCGCAAAACTAATATTTCAAATCAAAAGGTGTTTAAAATGTATAATTGATCTTCATTAAAACCTTCGTTGTATTGCAAAAACAATTTCTATTGAGCAATACACGATTGTTTTTCCAAATCCCGGAGCACTAAGCTGTTGGAAAATTTAGTGCACTTGTGGGATTAGTTCACACCTTGTAATGGGTTAGGAGGTACGGAGTGTACACCCATAAGGTCCATGAACACCTTGACTCTTATAGTGGTTTGTAGTATACTGGTGAAAGTCGCTTGGTGAAAGTACTGCTAAGGAAAGTAATCGCTTGTGGAAAGTAATGCTTGGCTTCCAGCGATAAGCGTTGTTTCCAGCGATAGGCGAGTTTTTCAAGTGGTGTATCCAGCGATAGTGCTATGAAAGTCTTGAAGCGTTGTTTCAGCGATAGGTCGTACTTCCACCGCAAGTGAAAGTACTGCTAGTGGAAAGTACCTTATGGAAAGTACTACTAAATGGCAAACAACTTCTTTATGACCACATTTAATTGGTCATGTAACCACTAACGGCTATAATGAGGATAATTATGAGGCTATTAATGGGACGATTAATACTCATAATTCCATTGGAATAGCTCAAGAGTAACCTCCTATATATAGGAGATCTGAACATGCATGAGGGACACACAGAAAACAATAAACACTTATTAGCGAAAGGGTTATAGAATTGTGCCTAATTCTCTAACTGCATTTGGTCTTATCCCAAGTAGATATTCGTGATACCCAGGCATTAGGGTCGAATAGTTTACTTTGGAAAGTGATCACACGATTCCAAGTGATATCCGGTAACCACCAAGTGGTATCTGTTACTGCTGACCTTGTTGTTTGTTTCTGCTGAACAGTTGTTGATTATCTTTACCTGCTGCTGGGCAACTGACACCAACAATCAAAGTAAACTATTTTGTGATAATCAATGGCAACTGCTGTAATGAAACACATGGCTTCAAACTTTGCTAAGCTGGACAAGTTTGAAGGGGTGGACTTTAGGAGGTGGCAGAAGAAGATGCACTTCTTGCTGTCAAGTATGAGTGTGGTTTATGTGTTGACTACTCCAATTCCTGATGATGGAGATGATGCTACTGTTGAGCAGATCAGGAGGAGGAGCAAGTGGGAGAATGATGACTACATATGCAGAGGTCTTATTCTGAATGGTATGTCTGATTCTTTGTTTGATATTTATCAGAACTTTGTGTTAGACCTTACAAATATCAACCTTATCACTTTACCAAGCAAACCCAACACACGTAACAACAGTTACGCGTAGAACACGAACAAACCAAACAAAAACTTATGTGTAAAAGAAAGAAAAGATAAGGATGAGATGGTGACTTGAATATGAATTCGTGTATGTTTAGAGAGGTAGAGAGAAGAAAGATGAAACAATAAGATGTTATATTGCTTCAAAGGAAAACACACACACACACACACTCAAGCACACCCCTCAAATGACATACTTGAGGGGTATTTATAGTACAAGAGAGAGGATGCCCTAAGGCTTGGCCATGGGCCTTGTATATGGCCCAGATGAAATGGATTGGGTGATTGATATAAGGCAAGCTTAACTAAACTAATACCCATTTAGCTTAGCTCAATCCATGAGCCCGATGACTATTCTATCACGATATCTAACACGAGTTACAAAGTTCCTAAATGTGAATGACCATCACTTCTAATAAAAACTATTAAGGCTAACAATCTCCCCCTAAGGGGTGGTCATTCAAATGATGCTCCACTTGATAAGATCTTTACTTTCTTTGAGCTTGAACTTTGTGTGTAGATATAGAATAGTCTTGATTCTTTGTTCCTTCATGCTTTGTGATCTGTTAATGTGGTTGTCTGCCGTTGTCAACTTCGTTGGTTAGGTATCTTCACGTATTTCTCCACCATGCTCACACTTCTATTTGACTTTGAGTTTCCAATGATGAAGTTCTCGAGTCTTTACACTTTGTAGATTCTTTGACATAGACGAAGAATCATCTTTAACTTTGAGTTGCCTTTGATTTTGATGAGAACTTTCGTGTTGTTGGTATGAGCATGTGGCGAATTCGCACGATCCATCCGGCCCGAGCTTCCATAAGAAGAAAACATAAAACATGTTAGTAATAAGCGGATTCTGGCACTTACAAGTTTGAATTTAGGGTGTTAACAAAGATGTGAAAACACTCTAATTCTTACAGGCCGTTCTGAACCGAGTCCCACAAGTGAGATAACGCGATATACCGAAGTACATCTACAGTTCCGATGAGTCGCTGAGGTACACCGGCATCACCTCACGCATCGTAGACCGTTTGAGACACACTAAGCGTAATCCATGGAATTACCGGTGACCTGCCTGGCCGGCTGTTTGATGTTGACCCGGCGTGAATTTCCATTCAATCATTGAAGATTACGTTGTAACCCTCATAAATGTTGGCGATTGCTAAGATCTGCGTAGGACTCTAGAATATATCACTT
Source organism: Chrysanthemum makinoi (assembly GCA_910596185.1). Taxonomy (NCBI): domain Eukaryota; kingdom Viridiplantae; phylum Streptophyta; class Magnoliopsida; order Asterales; family Asteraceae; genus Chrysanthemum; species Chrysanthemum makinoi. The sequence continues at coordinate 321,145,610 of OU343221.1, forward strand.
GTGTCCCTATTGATGAACAACAAGCGATGTCATGTCATGTGTTCCTATGAGATCTTTTGATGAATCTCGTGGCTCTAGACTCAATAAGTGCATTTTGGTTTTCCCTCGAGACTAGGGAGAGGGTCTCCTTCTTTCAATACCAACAATCTCTAAGAGAAACGATAGATTATGTAGGGTTCCCAGGAGAATGAAACAAATCCCCTTCGAGAGGATTGAGTGGCTAGAAGGTTTAGTGCAGTGCGCCACTGGGTCCATGACGTCTTTGTCTTCAATATCGGTGTCATCTTTGTGACAACCAAGAGCATATGTATTGAACCGGTTTCAGCCTCTAAGGTTGAATATGGAGGGCTATTTCTTTTCACCCTTTTTCATTACATTTCTTTATAATTCTTCAACCCCTTCTTTCTCCTTTCTCACATTACTCCTTTTTCAATCATACCTAAGGACTTCTAGTTCTAAACTATTGGTGATGTCCTTGGGTAGATCCCGCTTCCTCGGGCGATCGACCGAATTTCCTATCCTTAGTCACCTTATATAATCCCACTGTCCTATTGTTGCCATAAAACCGTCATGAAAATCTCGAGTGTTTATGATAGAAAACATGTTTGAAACAGTCCGTGAGTTTTATATTTTCATAAACACTCCCCCTTCACATGTGCTTATAAGTTTTGACAGAAATCTGCACATAGAGGGTAGAGTTCGCACTTTTTGAATTGATCGACTTTAAATGAACAAGACCGATTAGACACGCTACATCACTAGAGAACTAGCTTGAAATTATTAACCGCATCGGTCAAGTCCATAGAAAGTTCTCGAGATGGTACATTTACTGACTTTGATTAAGGATTCATTGGTTCCGTCTCGAGTAGCTCATTTTAGATTCAAACCATCATTAAACATTTTTTATCACATTTTAATCACGTTTCTCCCCCTCAAAAATAGCATATCGATGATGTTTTTGAAACAAAATGATTAAAAGATATGTTTTTCAAAAAGCATTTGGAGAGAAACTGATTTAGCATGAATTTTGAAACAATTTTGGTTTTATACTCCCCACTTAGTTTGAAGCATTTTTCATACCTGAGAAAAATTTAGAATCAATTAAGGTTTAGAGGAGTTATCTTGGTACCAAATTTGAGAGATTTTGAAAAATCTTTTGAAAAATTCTCAATCAATGGCACGCATAAGATGAGAAGAAGATTTGAAAATCTTTGAAGATATTCAAGAAGAATAATCTTCATTTGTTTTAGGATAAGTGCTCGATATTTATGAAAATCGATTTCGCGTAGCACTTTCCTTTCTTTAAAGATCAGGTTGTGTGAAATACTTACAAGCCATTGTTTTAGGAAAAGTGCTTTAAAAATATTTAAAACCTTTGTTTGGTTTAGCACTTTCCTTTCTTTGAAGCCGGTCCGAATCGTGAAAAGCCATTATGTTGAAGTCCGGTTCGCATCGGAATACTGAAAGCCATTTATTATGAAGAAATTTTGAGAAGCGACATGTTTTAGAAAACAAATTAAAGAACTCGCCAAGCATCTCATACATGCAGGTATCATTATTGAATGACATTTCTAGAAACGTGATGAATATCGAGGGACATTATAAGAGACATGTCATTGAGAAGAATATTTTGATTTTTGATTTTCTATTGTTTTGTATTTTTGAAAGTTTTATTTTTATATTTTGCTTTTTGTTGGTTTTCAAATTTTGTATTTTGTTTTCAAAAATATTTACAAGAAGATTTGAAGAAAAGAGAAATTAAGTTGGGACAAGTAAAAAGCGAGTTGTGGAACTAGAAAAGGATTTCCACATGCGAAATGGCATAAAATTCTTCTTTACCACACGGTATAAGAACCTTCAACACTTTTACAAGTACCGCATCCACGTAAGAAGAATTTTCACAAATAACGTTGAGTACAAGTATGTTTCCTCACGGCGAGGTGATCACTATCAACGGTTGTAGTGATCCGACTCTTTATCATGAATGATTTTACTATTATCTGTGTTGGAGCAAGTATCAAAATCTTTGGGAATCCATCTAAGACCTATTTTGTTGAAAACTTTGCCCGTGGGAATCCACCTAAGGTAAGATCGAGGAGTTGTTTTTCGTGATGCGGTGAGGAAGACTCTATTTTGGAAAAACTACGCCCGCGAGATCCACCTATTAGGTCTCTTTTTGTTTGACATTTTATCAACGGGCTTGTTTCTATTTGGTGTCTTAGTGGATTGTGCCTTGGCAGAATTATCTTTCTTGAGATATTTGTATAATACCTCATGATTAGTATCGAAGATACATTTTTACATGTAGTATGACAAATTCAATATTCTTGTTTAAATAAAGCCATTTTAACTTTGTTGTCCCTACTTTTTGAAATTGATTTTGTTCAAAAGACTTAGAATTCCTAGTGTTGTTTTCTAAGGGCATAGCATTTTCTTTAACTACTCTTAGATGCAAGCCAATCCCTAGTCTTTTGTAGATTGTACCTAGGTAATGGTTTACTACTACTAGTGTGCCTTGAAATCAGAGAATTCATCACCCTAGATGTTGCACCTAGAATTCCGTCTTTTCGATTTTGTGCCTTTTTCCTAGCTTCTTCTAGATAGTGATTGTTGACCATGTTGTTAGAAACTTACGATTCTTTTGGATCGATTTTGGTCACATTTTGTGACTATTCCTAGAAATGCCCGTAATCACTTTTTTTTTATCAAAAACGGTTTTTCAAAAGCTTTGATAATTCTCTTTAATAGGTAGTGCCATCGAGGATGGTTTTTTGACAAGTCATTTGTCTCATTGACTTTTGAGGAAGCTGAAATAGACATTTTGGTTTGAAAACCTGGGGAACATTTGTTTTCTCTCAGTCAATGGTTTTGCAATTCTTAGTATCCACAGCCTTTCCTTTAGACATCCCAACAGCTCTCAAAAGATCATTTTTCTCTTGCATGTCCTTGTAGGCACGCCATACAACGATTTTCATACTTGCATTCTCTGTTTTGATCAGTAGTTTAAATATGAGACATTTTTTTTCAAGTTTCATAAGAGCTTTTTCATATTTTGAAACAATTTCTCGAGGTCTCGACCGAGTCTTTCATGATCTTCGGGTCAGAATATGTTTGTAAAATAATGGACATGATATTGGTAGTCATAACATCTTCGAAGAGAGAATCATATAAATTTTCCAAAACTTTGATGTGTTCAAAACTTTCATTAGCTTGCTTTACCAGGATTTATGGTCCTTGACAAAGTCATTGTCTTTTCAAAACGCTTGTTCAAAATGAATTACCCCATGACTGATGCCACCGAGGGGCAATTTGAGTTTCAAAAACTTTTGTTCGACATGATGTCAAAACCAGAGAACCAATTGTTAGGTGTAATAGTGGTTTTAGTTTTAACGATTGTCTTGAAGATCCACAATTCTAGTTTTCACATTTTCTAAAATACTTCTCGCATCATTTGTGTTAAAAGGATTGTTTGAAGACATTTGTTCAATGTTCGAAAGAGAATTTGAGACAACAATTGTTTTTGAAACTGGTTTTGACTCTTTGTTTGAAACACAGGAAGTGATGGAAAACTTTGACTTTTCTTTTTGTTTTGAAAAGTTTGGGTTTTTTGATGGTATATCTTCCAAAGAACTGTGGGATTCCTTGGATGCCAAATATATGGCTGAGGATGCATCAAGTAAGAAGTTCCTTGTTAGTAATCTCACAAATTACAAAATGGCCGATTCAAGACCGTTATGGAACAATACAATAAACTTCTTGGAATACTTGGAAGGTTTACACAACACCAAATGAACATGGATGAGGCTATCAAAGTCTTGTGTGTCATTGACAAACTCCCTCCTTCATGGAAAGATTTCAAGCATACCTTGAAACATATGAAGGAGGAGTTAACTCTTGTTGAGTTGGGCATCATCCGCATATTGAAAGGAATCTGCTGCGTGATAATGACAAGCCAAAGAGTAGCAATGCTACTGGACCATCTGTTATCAATATGGTGGAGCATAACAACTCACCAAGTGGTACAATGACAACAAAGGCAAACGCAAATATCATGACAACACGCAGGCATCCTAGAAGGCTACACCTACTTGTTGGAAATGTGGCAGGCAGTCACATTGGTGGCTGGACCGCAAGGTGTTGGTTGGTGGTAAAGCCAATGGATCGCACTAATGGTTCAGGGAGTGGTGGTTCACCAACTCCCACCGAAAGGTCGCAATATGTTTAATAAGTCTTTTCATTTATTATATTACATATGTATCCAATCTTTTATGTGCAGCGATGATGATGTTACGTGGTGGGTTGACTGCAACAAGATTCATGTGTGTAAAGATAGAAAGCTGGTTCAAGACTTATGAGTCACTGAATGATGGTTCTATTCTTCACATGGGAAATGAGTCAACACCCTTGGTGCATGGTCGTGGTTGTGTAGATCTTAGGTTTAGTTCTGGAAAGATTGTAACTTTGTTTAATGTTATTCATGTCCGATATCGGGAAGAACTTGGTTTCTAGTAGTGTTTTGAATAATCATGGATATAAACAAGTTATTGAATCTGATAAATTTGTTCTTTCTAAATGTGGTGTTTTATTGGTTTTGGTTATTTATGTAATCAAATGTTCAAGCTTAATATTACCCAATTGGCGCTGTTATTTCAGACTTTGTGACCACATATGATCGGTGATTCTAACCTTTGGCATGCTAGACTTGGTCATGTACACTATAAAAGAATGCAAGATATGTCTAGGGATGGTTTAATCCCTGTTTGACATGGACACCGAAAAGTGTAAAACTTGCATGTTGACCAAGATAACCAAGAAACCTTTCGAGGTTAGTCGAGAGAACTAAGATCTTGGAGCTTATTCACAAAGGACTGTAAGTGATTTGCATGCCATTCCATCTTTGGGGAATAAGAAGTACTTTGTGACATTTATTGATGATGCTTCTAGATTTTGTTATGTCTATCGGTTACATACCAAGGATGAAGCATTAGATAAATTCAAAGTGTTTAAAACTGGAGTTGAATTACAACTTGGGTCTTTAATCAAAAGATTAAGGACTGATAGGGGAGGTGAGTACATGGATACTCAAGTACTTTTCGGTCTGTTGGAATAATCCATGAAACGACTGCCCTTATACTCCTCGGCAAAATGGTATTTCGAAAGGAAAAACAGTGGTGAAGGAGATGGTTAATTCCATGTTGTCCTATTCAGACTGAGTCAAGGGTTCAGGGTGAAGCTATGTTAACAGCTTGCTATTTATTAAATAGGGTTCCCAACAAAAGGAACAAGGTTACCCCTTATGAACTCTCGACTAAAAGGAAACCCAACTGAACTATCTCGGTCGGGGTTGTAGGTCATTGTAAGACTCCCTGATCCAAAGCAAAAGACTTTGGGTGAAAGAGGCATTGATCAGCATCTTTGTTGGATACGCTGAGCATTCCAAGGCTTTTAGGTTCTATGTTATTGAACCTAATGAATATGTTTCAATTAACTCCATTATTGAATCAAGGGATCACGTGACTTTGATAAGAATAGATTCTCATCGGGTTCCTAGACTAAGTCGAGGATTCCTAATGGAACTCATGACATTGGTGTATCGAGAGGTCCCCGATGATGAACCATCCGTGGTCCCGATGAGGTTGTGGTTCAACAACTGAACCTCGTGCTCGGGAAGAGCAAAAGGGTCGACTCCAAAGTCATTTGGACTCGAGTTTCAACTATACCTAGTTGAAGGAACTAGGATGAGGTCTCGACCAATACTCATATTGCTTCATTATTGAGGATGGTCCCAAGACATTTGAAGAAGCAATGAAGTCCCGTGACATTGCTTTACGGAAAGAAGCAATCAATGAAGAGATGGATTCCATCATGGGCAACAACACTTGGGTGTTGGTTGATCTACCTCCGTTGCAAACCTCTCTGGTTGCAAATGGATTTTCAAAAGGAAAATGAAGGTAGATGGAACTATTGAAAAGTTCAAGGCTAGACTAGTCATTCAAGGCTTTAAACAAAAAGTCGAATAGACTATTTTGATACTTATGCCCTGTGGCTCATATCAGCCATAAGACCGCCGGATTGCTATGGCATCTATTCACAATCCGTTATTCATCGATGGATGTGAAAACAACTTTCTTAAATGGTGAATTAGATGAGGAGGTTTATATGAACCAACCTCGTGGCTTCATCATGCCGGCAATGAAAACAAGGTGTGTAAACCGATTAAGTCTCTTTATGGACTGAGCAGCACCTAAGCAATGGCATCAAAAATTTGATGAAGTGGTTTTGTCTAGTGGTTATGTTCTTAACCAAGCTGACAAATGTGTATATAGCAAATTTGATGAATCGGTAAGGAGTCATCATTTGTCTATATGTTGATGACATGTTGATCTTTGGCACTCGACCAAAATCGGTTGACCGACAAAGGAATTTTTGTCATCAAGGTTCTCCATGAAAGACATGGGGAGGTCGATGTTATCCTTGGTATAAGGATTAAACATGAAAGTAATAGAATTTCTATCTCTCGGTCTCATTATATTGAGAAGGTACTGCGGAAATTCAATTACTTTGATTGTACTCCAGTGAGTACACCTATGGATACTTGTGAGAAGTGATGCCTAATCATGGCAAGGTCAGTATCTCAACTTGAGTATTCTAGGGTAATTGGTGCTGATGTATGCCATGACTTGTACAAGACCCGACATTGGTTTTGCAAAGGGGAAAATTGAGCGGTATACTAGTAACTTAGTGCTCATCACCGGCAAGCGTTCAAAGGGTAGCTGAAGTATTTGAAGAGAACTATGGATTATAGTCTCACATATACTGGTTACCCATCAGTGTTGGAAGGATACACTGATGCAAGTTGGATCAAGAATACCGAAGACAATTCGTCTTCCAGTGGCTGGGTATTCCTACTTGGTGGAGGTGCAATTTCTTGGGCATCCAAGAAGCAAACTTGCATCACCGGTTCAACAATGGAATATGAATTTGTGGCCTTAGCACTGCGGTAAAGAAGTGAATGGTTGAAAAACATGATTCTTGAGATTCCATTGTGGCCTAAACCTATAGCACCTATTTCTATCCGGCGGTGATAGTGCGACTACATTGGATAAGGCTTATAGCCAGATGTACAATGGTAAGTCTAGACACTTAGGTGTCGGACATAGCATGATTCGTGAGCTTATCATGAATGGGGTGGTATCTATAGAGTTTGTGAGATCTCAACAACTTAGTTTATCACTGACGAATGGTCTAAAGACTTGGTTATAAAATCAGCTAAAGGGATGGGTTTAAGTCCAACTTAGTCACTGAATGCTAGGACACCCAACCTCCTAAGAAACTTGGGAGCCGAGTTCAATGTGGAAAGCTGAACATTCAGTGGACTGGAGCACATGTTTTATTTACATCCCAAGGTTGTGCTCGTAACCTGCCGAAGGAGGATGAAGTCTTTACTTCTTAATGGTTAATTTTCTTTGAAAAGTGCTTGGCAGGAGCATGACTAAAGAGGAACCACCTATGTAAATGTTGAAGTTTTGCCGCTTCCGGAAGCTTTGGACTTTTAGCTTTTACAACATTTATGAATTTGGATATGGACACATGGCTTGTATAGTGTCGAGTTGATAAGTATTTGAAAACTTGTGTGTATTTTATCTTCAGGTATTCAAATGGGTTGAAGGGTTCAATTCTTAGAACACCTTGATTCTCGAATATTTGAACGTGTAATTTACTAAGATGGAAACTCAATCCTCCTCGACATTTTTGTTTATGCACATGTTTTGATTAATGTTTGTTTTCATGCAAAGGAAGTGAACTAAATTCGGGGAGGATTGTTGGAAAATTTAGTGCACTTGTGGGATTAGTTCACACCTTGTAATGGGTTAGAGGTAATGAGTGTACACCCATAAGGTCCATGAACACCTGACTCTTATAGTGGTTTGTATTGGTAGTACCGTGGTGAAAGTACCGCTGGTGAAAGTACCGCTTAAGGAAAGTACCGCTTGTGGAGTAACCGCTTGTGGCTTCCATCGACCGAAGCGGTGTTTCCACCGATAGGCGATTTTCCAATCGGTGGTGTATCCAGCGATAGTGCTATGAAAGGTCGATAGCGTTGTTTCCACCGATATATCTGTACTTCCACCGCAGCGGAAAGTACCGCTAGTGGAAAGTATTGCTTATGGAAAGTAATGCTAATAAATGGCGATTACAACTTTTTATGACCACGCTTTAATTGGTCATGTAACCACTAACTGCATTTGGTCTTATCCCAAGTAGATATTCGTGATACCCATGCATTAGGGTCGAATAGTTTACTTTGGAAAGTGATCACACGATTCCAAGTGATATCCCAGGAACCACCAAGTGGTATCCGCATATCTTACGACGACCTTGTTGTTTGTTTCCTCACAAATTGATTATCTTTACCCTGCTGCCGGGCAACTCGACTCCAACAATCAAAGTAAACTATTTTGTGATAATCAATGGCAACCGCACGCAATGAAACACATGGCTTCAAACTTTGCTAAGCCGGACAAGTTTGAAGGGGTGGACTTTAGGAGGTGGCAGAAGAAGATGCACTTCTTTTGCCGTCAAGCATGAGTGTGGTTTATGTGCGACTACTCTAATTCGATGATGGAGATGATGCTACCGTTGAGCGCATCGGAGGAGGAGCAAGTGGGAGAATGATGACTACATATGCAGAGGTCTTATTCGAATGGTATGTCCGATTCTCTGTTTGATATTTATCAGAACTTTGAATCTTCCAAAGAACCGTGGGATTCCTTGGATGCCAAATATATGGCTGAGGATGCATCAAGTAAGAAGTTCCTTGTTAGTAATTTCACAAATTATAAAATGACTGATTCAAGACCAGTTATGGAACAATACAATGAACTTCTTGGAATACTTGGAAGGTTTACACAACACCAAATGAACATGGATGAGGCTATCAAAGTCTCTTGTGTCATTGACAAACTCCCTCCTTCATGGAAAGATTTCAAGCAAACCTTGAAACATATGAAGGAGGAGTTAACTCTTGTTGAGTTAAGGCCATCGCATATTGAGGAATCTCTCGAGGTGCAGGATAATGACAAGCCAAAGAGTAGCAATGCTACTGGACCATCTGTTGTCAATATGGTGGAGCATAAAACTCCACCGGTACAATGACAACAAAGGCAAACGCAAATATCATGACAACACTAGGGCAGATCCTAACAAGAAGGCAACACCTACTTGTTGGAAATGTGGCAAGACCGGGTCATATTAAAAGGGGACCGCAAGGGTGTTTAAGTTGGTGGTAAAGCCAATGGATCGCACTAATGGTTCGGAGTGGTGGTTCACCAACTCACTGAAAGGTCAAAATATGTTTAATAAGTCTTTTCAAATTTATTATGTTACATATGTATCTGAATCTTTTTATGTGCAGGATGATGATGTTACGTGGTGGGTTGACTCGTGCAACGTTCATGTGTGTAAAGATAGAAGCTGGTTCAAGACTTATGAGTCAATGAATGATGGTTCTATTCTTCACATGGGAAATGAGTCAACAGCCTTGGTGCATGGTCGGGGTTGTGTAGATCTTAGGTTTAGTTCAGGAAAGATTGTAACTTTGTTTAATGTTATTCATGTCCCCGATATCGGGAAGAACTTGGTTTCAAGTAGTGTTTTGAATAATCATGGATATAAACAAGTTATTGAATCGGATAAATTTGTTCTTTCTAAATGTGGTGTTTTTATTGGTTTTGGTTATTTATGTAATCAAATGTTCAGGGCTTAATATTACCACTCGACAAGTGTTATTTCACTTTTGTGACCACATATGATCGCATGATTCTAACCTTTGGCATGCTAGACTTGGTCATGTACACTATAAAAGAATGCAAGATATGTCTAGGGATGGTTTAATCCCTGCTTTTGACATGGACACTCAAAAGTGTAAAACTTGCATGTTGACCAAGATAACCAAGAAACCCTTTCATGGTGTTAGTCGTGAGACTAAGGTCTTGGAGCTTATTCACAGTGACCTGTGTGATTTGCATGCCACTCTTCTTTGGGGAATAAGAAGTACTTTGTGACATTTATTGATGATGCTTCTAGATGTTATGTCTATTTGGTACATACCAAGGATGAAGCATTAGATAAATTCAAAGTGTTTAAAACTGAAGTTGAATTACAACTTGGGTCTTTAATCAAAGGATTAAGGACTGATAGGGGAGGTGAGTACATGGATACTCAAGATTTCACCTGCTTGGAATAATCCATGAAACGACCGCCTTATACTCTCAAAGAAAATGGTATTTCAGAAAAAACAGTGGTGTCAAGGAGATGGTTAATTCCATGTTGTCCTATTCAGGGACCGAGTCAAGGGTTCTAAGGTGAAGCTATGTTAACAGCTTGCTATTTATTAAATAGGGTTCCCAACAAAAAGGAACAAGGTTACCCCTATGAACTCGACTAAAAGGAAACCCAACCTGAACTATCTCGGGTCCGGGGTTGTAAGGTCGTTGTAAGACCTCCCGATCCAAAGCAAAGACTTTGGGTAAAAGAGGCATTGATCTTTTGTTGGATATGCAGAGCATTCCAAGGCTTTTAGGTTCTATGTTATTGAACCTAATGAATATGTTTCAGTTAACTCCATTATTGAATCAAGGGATGTGCACTTTGATGAGAATAGATTCTCATCGGTTCCTAGACCAAGTCGAGGATTCCTAATGGAACTCATGACATTGGTGTATCGAGGTCCCGATGATGAACCATCCGTGGTCCCTCGATGAGGTTGTGGTTCAACAACCTGAACCTCGCTCGAAGAGCAAAAGGGTCAAGACTCCAAAGTCATTTGGACCCGAGTTTCAACTATACTTAGTTGAAGGAACTAGGGATGAGGTCTCTGACCAATACTCATATTGCTTCGTTGTTGAGGATGATCCCAAGACATTTGAAGAAGCAATGAAGTCCCAGGACATTGCTTTATGGAAAGAAGCAATCAATGATGAGATGGATTCCATCATGGGCAACAACACTTGGTGTTGGTTGATTCACCTCACTTCTGCAAACCTCGGGTTGCAAATGGATTATCAAAAGGAAAATGAAGGTAGATGGAACTATTGAAAAGTTCAAGGCTAGACTAGTTATTCAAGGCTTTAAACAAAAGTCGAAATAGACTATTTTGATAGTTATGCCCTTGTGGCTCGACGCATTACCATAAGACTGCCGATTGCTATGGCATCTATTCACAACTGGTTATTCATCGGGATGTGAAAACGCTTTCTTGAATGATGAATTGAAGAGGAGGTTTATCTGAACCAACCTCGGGGCTTCATCATGCCGTGCAATGAAAACAAGGTGTGTAAACCGATTAAGTCTCTTTATGGACCGGGCAGCACCTAAGCAATGAAATCAAAAAATTTGATGAAGTGGTTTTGTCTAGTGGTTATGTTCTTAACCAAGCTTGACAAATGGTATAGCAAATTTGATGAATCTAGTAAAGGAGTCATCATTTCTCTATATGTTGATGACATGTTGATCTTTGCACTGACCAAAATCAGGTTGACCTGACAAAGGAATTTTTTCATCAAGGTTCTCCATGAAAGACATGGGGAGGCTGATGTTATCCTTGGTATAAGGATTAAACATGAAAGTAATAGAATTTCTATCTCTCGGTCTCATTATATTGAGAAGGTACTCGCCCCAAATTCAATTACTTTGATTGTACTCTCAGGAGTACACCTATGGATACTTGTGAGAAGCCGATGCCTAATCATGGCAAGGTGTCTATCTCAACTTGAGTATTCTAGGTAATTGGCCGATGTATGCCATGACTTGTACAAGACCCGACATTGGTTTTGCAATTGGGAAAATTGAGCGTATACTAGTAATCCTAGTGCTCATCAATGCAAGCGCTTCAAAGGGTATGAAGTATTTGAAGAGAGCTATGGATTATAGTCTCTCATATACTAGTTACCCATCAGTGTTGGAAGGATACACTAATGCAAGTTGGATCAGAATAATGAAGACAATTCGCCTACCAAAGGGTTGGGTATTCCTACTTGGTGGAGGTGCAATTTCTTGGGCATCCTAGAAGCAAACTTGCATCACCAGTTCAACAATGGAATCTGAATTTGTGGCCTTAGCAGCTGCTAAAGAATGAATGGTTGAAAAAACTTGCTTCTTGAGATTCCATTGTGGCCTAAACCTATAGCACCTATTTCTATCCGGTGATAGTGCGCTACATTGGCTAAGGCTTATAGCCAGATGTACAATGGTAAGTCTAGACACTTAGGTGTAAGACATAGCATGATTCGTGAGCTTATCATGAATGGGGTGGTATCTATAGAGTTTGTGAGATCTCAATGAACTTAGCTAATCACTTGACGAAGGGTTTGGCTAGAGACTTGGTTATAAAGTCTGCTAAAGGGATGGGTTTAAGTCCAACTTAGTCATTGAATGCTAGGACACCCAACTCCCTCCTAAGGAAACTTGGGAGCTGAGTTCAATGTGGAAAGTTGAACATTCAATGGACTGGAGCACATGTTTTATTTACATCCCAAGGTTGTGCTCAGAACCTGCTGAAAGGAGGATGAAGTCTTTACTTCTTAATGGTTAATTTTCTTTGAAAAAGTGCTTGGCAGGAGCATGACTAAAGAGGAACCACCTATGTAAATGTTGAAGTTTTGCCGCTGCAGGAAGCTTTGGACTTTTAGCTTTTACAACATTTATGAATTTGGATATGGACACATGGCTTGTATAGTGTCAGGAGCTGAAAAGTATTTGAAAACTTGTGTGTATTTTATCTTCAGGTATTCAAATGGGTTGAAGGGTTCAATTCTTAGAACACCCGGATTCTCGAATATTTGAACGTGTAATTTACTAAGATGGAAATTCAATCCTCTGGACATTTTTGTTTATGCACATGTTTTGATTTATGTTTATTTTTCATGCAAAGGAAGTGAACTAAATTTGGGGAGGATTGTTGGAAAACTTAGTGCACTTGTGGGATTAGTTCACACCTTGTAATTGTTAGGAGGTACGAAGTGTACACCCATAAGGTCCATGAACACCCTGACTCTTATAGTGGTTTGTATTGGTAGTACTGGTGAAAGTACTGCTTGGTGAAAGTAACGCTAGGAAAGTACTCGCTTGTGGAAAGTGCTTGTGGCTTCCATCGATAAGCAGGTGTTTCACTGATAGGCGTGTTTCCAATGAAGTGGTGTATCCAATGATAGTGCTATGAAAGTACTGATAAGTAGTGTTTCCATGATAGGTCATCACGCGCAAGTGAAAGTACCGCTAGTGGAAAGTACCGCTTATGGAAAGTACTTGCTAAATGGCGTTACAACTTCTTTATGACCACGTTTAATTGGTCATGTAACCACTAACGGCTATAATGGGGATATTTATGAGGCTATTAATGGGCCGATTAATACTCATAATTCCATTGGAATAGCTCAAGAGTAACCTCCTATATATAGGAGATCTGAACATGCATGAGGGACACACAGAAAACAATAAACACTTATTAGCGAAAGGTTTATAGAATTGTGCCTAATTCTCTAACTGCATTTGGTCTTATCCCAAGTAGATATTCGTGATACCCAGGCATTAGGGTCGAATAGTTTACTTTGGAAAGTGATCACACGATTCCAAGTGATATCCGGTAACCACCAAGTGCTATTCACGTTAGTGCTGACCTTGTTGTTTGTTTCTGCTGAACAGTTGTTGATTATCTTTACCCTGCTGCTGGGCAACGGACACCAACATAAGCTACTCTACGTATAAGAGTCCAATATCATCAAATCATTGCAACAATGTGACGCTTGATCACGATAACATTTCTTACGCCTGTCTTTCAACGAAAACCGCTTAACGAGTAAATGCATATAACATCCTAAATATTTTACATGGTTTTTAATGATACACAATTTGGTCTAAGTTTCACTTCTTAGAGTAAACATTGCCGATGGCGTATGACAACATTGGGTTATATAGTTTAAAGAATTTGTTCTATATTGCATTAGGATTTAGCAGCTTATTGAACAAAATAGATAAAGTGATCAATAGAATTTTAACACTATTTACATAAATTGTTCACAAAAAAATATTTCTCAGACACATTTATTAACAATCATAATCAAACCAGTTATTAGTGGTAAATTTGAGAGAAAGGGACCCAGAAGCTCAATTTAACAGAGAAAATGTTGTTCTTGTCAACTCTTCGATAACTAATCGAATATGTCATTAAATTGATTTCACCATTGTTCCACCTAGGCCACTTATACATCCTTCGGATCGTTTAACCTCCAGAGTTTCAATTTTAGTTTTGAATTCGAAACTTTCTAAAAATCATCTTGTATAACTAATTTGTATCTGGTTACATTATGCCAATTGAGTAAATACACAAAGTTTTGTCGCAATTGTTAAAAAACCAAAGATGTGTATCTCCATTCTGTAGAATAGATGACGGAATGCAGTCTCGACTAATTAATACAATTGGGAATGCTACATCAGCTATTACACACAACGATCACATACACTTGTATAACCAGTCAATTTCTCAAATTAATAAAAATAAATAAATAATAAGAACTTCGAAGCAAAAAGGAAACTTGAGTAGTTAGACCTCCTGACCAAAGTTTAATGTCCTAGATGGAACGATGGTAAAACTTAATTACTGTTTAGTAACAACTGCCGGGACTATTATCCGATAAAATGTGATTGCATTTAGATGAGAATGATTCAACTAATATGATAATAAAAGTAGAAGTATGTAACAAAGGCTTGTTCTAAAAAAAGAACTATGTGACTAAGAATATATTTTATTCGACCTTTTAATTGAAAAAGTGTCATAGTATAGTAAGGTGTTTATCTATTTTGCCTTTAAATGTATGAAAGACTATTACTTACATTCACATATGAAGGAACTATCTTCGTAATTCTCCTAGGCGAGTCGTGAGTATGTTATGTCCAGAGCTCATATTCTGAACAGGTTAAGGGTGAACTTCACCTCCATGCCGACATTTGCAACAATGGTGGTGGTTCAGAGAATAATGAGGGTCTTTCTATAAGAGTTATACTTTACTAAAGAAAAGCGGCATCCTAAATCATCATGTGTATTTATTAAAGTTGAACGAAGCTATTAAAGTCTGATATTAATGGTTACCCATGAAATGTACAAATACAGCCATAAAAGGAAATGTAATAGATAAATTTTACCTAGTAAAAAGTGTCATCCGTTGGAGTGTCTTTGTCTTCTCAAAAGCTGAAAGCTCTTGAAACTCAGAAGCCATGAACAATGAGCCCACAAAATCTTCATAGTGAGCAAAAGCACCAATCTTTTGGCACAATGGTTCTACAGTAGACTGGAAGTTACATCACCAATGAAAAAGGTGAATTACCTTGTTATTGCTAGTCACAACTATAACACGGGTTTAATCTTCAATTAGTGTATTGATCACTAATATAGACAACTACAGATTTAATCTTCAATTAAAAGCCGTTACTAATTATTTTTTTAAAAAGAAATAACATATTAACATGTTTTCAAGAGCCACAACATTTATTTTTATTGACAACAATTCATATGTTTGCCCAAAATGAATAAACATGTGACGCAAAGATTGTCTACATAGTTTTGAACTCTCCATGAATCATATGTGATATGACAGAGTATATGATAATATTGTCAGTCATAAACCAAAATAACATTCAAGCCCTTCAATCTATTGTTAAAAACCGCCTGGTTTCAATGTAGCCTAATCCTCAATATCCTGCATACAAAGTTCTAGTAGTATCATCATAAAATTCTCCTAGATCACTACCTCAGTAAACAAGTTATCAACAACCCTTGTGTCAATCTATCTCGTTACCTTTGACCAACTCTTCGGCTTAAAAAGTGTCCCCTCCCCTTATCTTAGTCTAGCTTTTATACCCTTATTTAGTTCTTACTATTAGCATAAGCGCACTTGCATTACTAATTTACTATAAGTCACTAAATTACATCAACCAAACCATTACATCTAAATTTTACATGTCAAGCAAGTAAACAAACTAAAAAACTACCTTAATATCCTCATTCGAGACGCTGTAAGATGTCGGCATTGACAAAGAATCGTTTCTACAAAAAATGTGAAGAATGTTATAACTCAAATCTTTAAATAAACATTACAGATTAAAAATAGCAAAAAAAAAAAAAAAAAAAAAAAAAAAAAGTTCAATACTTCAAAATATATAGATCGTAAAAAAAAATACCTTCAAAAAATGAAAGAAAAAAAAAATCTTCAAAAAGAAAACATCAAAACTTGAAAAACCTCAAGAAATGTAGGGCGGTGGTGGGTCTCGGTCGTATGGTTTTCGGCGAGATAGTTACATTGTTAATTAATTACGGCGGTGGCGATATTTCCCATGACCAAACTATTTCCGGTGGCTATGGAGAGCCGAAACCACTAATAACAACAAAACCCAGCCCCGACTACCGAACTACCTAAACCATCGAAGATGGTGGCAATTGCGGCAGATGGTGGTGAGATAAGGTTATGATATGGCAAAGCCATTGCTACGTTGGTTTAGTGAGAGATGCAGTGTGTTTAGGTTAGTGAGAGAGATGTGGTGTGTTTTAGGTCAGATAATATACGGGGTGTGCTAATTTGTTTGTTTTTTTCTCTCTCATTTGACCAACTTTCAAATTTTCAACTTTTCACTTTTTCAACTTTGACTGTTTTTGTATTATATGTAGTATAGATAGCAAATTTTTTTATTTCTATTGCCCATATGCGATAATAGCAATTTTTACAATGAAAGAATATCGGCATGTATACGAGTTATTTTCTAATGTTAGGGCCCGTTTGGTTTATTGATGTGTTTAGGATTATGATTTGAATTAGAATTTAAATTTTGATTTAGATTTGGATTTGGGTTTAAAATAAATGAGGAGAGAGAAAATAAATATTTATTTTATAAATTAATTAAATAATGTATATTAACTTGGAATTAAAAAAATCGAATAAGACAAAAAAAAAGTTTGACATATTTGTGTGGCATGAAATTTTTAAAGTTATGAAAAACAAAATTGACACTATCTAGAGAGAGAAAACTTTGCAAGTGTACCGGGATTTAGATTTCGGCATCATGTCAGCACGTGAGTCCAGAAAAAGAATACCAAACAACAAAATTATGGCATGATGCCATACCCCATCTAAAAAAACCACATACCAAACACGTACTTAGTTTTTTTTAATTTACTCCACTAAAGTTAACTACCTGATTTATTGGAAACATGAAAAATCATTTTTTAGATGGTAATTTGTAACGAAAAGACCACTTATGTGTTACGATTTGATTTGGGAACAAAGATAGTATTGAACATCTCAACATTTCTAGTTTTGTTTTGGTACAAATTAACATGATGAATAACCCAAGTGGATAAAACATCGTTTTGTAACAAGTAATTAGCAAACAAGCTAAGTTATATAAGAAGCATTTAATTAGCTAATTATAAAGGCTAAAAGCTTTTTATCCACAAAAAGCAAAAGTTTTTTTAAACTATAATAAAGTGTTTTATCGTCTAAAATTAAAAGTGCAATAGTTTATTGCTTTGAATATCGTAAATAAAATTGTTTTCAGATAACTACAAAAAAGTAACGATGAATAAAAACTTTTTAAAGAATCACAAAAAGTTAACGATGAATAATTTTTTTTCAATAAACCAAAAAGATAACGAATCATACGAGTTATTGTTCACAAGAACACCACAGACAAATTATATATTTGTCAGAGCATTATCAGAACAATAACATAATAATAACATCAATGTAACACCCCGCCTTATCTGACCACAATATTGTCCGCTTTGCCCGCAGGCTCACGGATTTGTTTTTGTGGCCTCATTTGAAGACTTCCCGGCAGGTCAACCAAGCCAGTACTACTCTCACATGAGCACGCTTAACTGCGCAGGTTCCTAAGAACTCCACCCGGTAGAGACCACAAAACGCGTCGCTGTCATTGTAAGGCGAATGTTATCTTATGAGCCCAAGATCTCTCGGGCCACAGCCGATGTGGGATTTGCCTAGGGTGTTACAATCACCCCCTTAGGGACTCATCGTCCTCGATGAGGTTTGCCCCACCATCCCGAACGGCTCAGGAGTGGCTTTGATACCATCTGTAACACCCGCCTTATCGACCACAATATTGTCCGCTTTGCCCGTAGGCTCACGGATTTGTCTTTGTGGCCTCATTTGAAGACTTCCCGGCAGGTCACCCAAGCCAGTACTACTCTCACATGAGCACGCTTAACTGCCAGTTCCTAAGAACTCCACCCGCAGTAGACCACAAAACGCGTTGTGTCATTGTAAAGCGAATGTTATCTTATAAGCCCAGCATCTCTCCAGGCCACAGCCGATGTGGGATTTGCCTAGGGTGTTACAATTAACTTACCAAACCAATTTAACTTTAGCATATAGGCTACCAACTTTTTCTTTCTAGTACCTATATGGGATAAAAAACAATCTTCTTTCAAACTTACTATCTTTTTATTTTATTTTATGAAACTACAAAATCATTCTTTCAGATGATAAGTCTAACCAAACGTGAATCATGGTTTTCAAAGCAATATTGAAGTTAAAGGAACATATATCATAGATCCAAGCAGCATAAACATATTGTTGTTTTACAAATTAACATGTTGAACAACCAAGTGGATAAAACATCATTAGCAAACAAGTTACACAATATAAACAAACTAAGATATTTTTCAATAATTAGATGAGGTACACTAAAAAACACACACTTAAAATATATTGTATTATTGTATTGTGAGAATCCTTCACTAGGGACCTCAAATGTGCTGCTTACGCATTTAAACTCACGTATTTATCTGGTCATAAACTCGTAATTAGTTAATATAGCTATTAATAAGTATTACGGTGCATGTGTGTAATCCATTTATATAAGATATAATAGCACAAGGCCACTACAAACTATATTATTTTATTTAAGTTTAAAATGTACTTGAATCATAAAATATACTTGTACTCATCATTTGTTAACCAATAAAAAATATCAAATAGAGATGTACATCCTTAGCTAAAATCACTTGTATACAATTTATCCTTTGAAGATATATTTGTTTTACCACAAATTATATGTAGACGATGAATAGAGGTTTCAACAAATAGGAAGATTTTTAACCTTAAAAATAATCTAACATTGATAACATATAATAAGTAATTGGAAAATCTTGAACAAAACCTTTTGCTAAATTCACAAAAAGTTAATAAGTCACACAAGTTAAGGACGAAACTGTGATTGAAAAGATTTTTAATCTAATGAATCATTATCCCGTCAATAACATCATACTAATATCAACTTACCTATCCAACATGACTTTAGTATATATCCTACCAACTTCTTCTTTTTACTACCTTTGTTGGATCAAACATTTTTTTATATATATTTCAACACATGTAAGCGATATAACTCTTTTACATTCTTAATGAAGCTTCTTTATTTATCTCTACTTAAATTCAAGCATAACTACTTTTATTATAAAAACTACACAATCATTATTCTAAATGATAATTCTGGACTAAAATAAGTCTTTAAGGCTTAATGTTTGATTCAAACCAGCGTTATCCTTTAGTATATTGTTTTATTGATTCAAACTAGTTACGAGAAACTTGGATATTTATAAAACTATTTTGTGCAGTGATAGTTTAAATTGACACATGTGTGCTATAATCTCCAAATCCGGTCATAACCATAGCTAGTATAATCAGTTGTATAAGAAATCAAGCCAAATGAAATCTTCACATCCTTAGCTACAATCAGTTATATACGTTTTATACTTGGGCGATATATTTGCTCTACAATAACTAATTATTCTTGTGAAATTTCTTAATTTTTGTAACATTTATGTAATTATATATGTAGATGAAGGAACAGAGGTTTCAAACAAATCATGTGAAGAGGTATTGTTAACTTAAAATAAAACAAATTTTAGCCGGAAGGTGTCTAACGCTCAAAATATTCATGCAAACTCGGATAAATTGGATCTCATTACGATCAATATATATTCATGCAAAGTTGGATAATTTGGATCTCATTACGATCAATATATGCATATAAAAGTTTGACGCTAATTAAAAGCTTTTTAACAATGAGTGGTTTAGCCTTGAAAGTCAGTGAATCACAAAAAGTTGATTAATCATAGAAGTTATCTTCCATTATATTAATCATACAAATACAAATATTTAAGGTTAAATAAGAAGGATAAAAAGAAGAAGGATAAAGACTTCAAAAGTTAACATTGAAAAATAATTATGAGATGGAGGTAGCACATAGAAAGATTTAACGACAAGCACAAATAATACCATGACAATAGCATAACACTAAAACCAACTTACTTAGCTAACTTCTATGATTCAAACCAGCGTTATCCTTTAGTATATTGTTTTATTGATTCAAACTAGTTACGAGAAACTTGGATATTTATAAAACTATTTTGTGCAGTGATAGTTTAAATTGACACATGTGTGCTATAATCTCCAAATCCGGTCATAACCATAGCTAGTATAATCAGTTGTATAAGAAATCAAGCCAAATGAAATCTTCACATCCTTAGCTACAATCAGTTATATACGTTTTATACTTGGGCGATATATTTGCTCTACAATAACTAATTATTCTTGTGAAATTTCTTAATTTTTGTAACATTTATGTAATTATATATGTAGATGAAGGAACAGAGGTTTCAAACAAATCATGTGAAGAGGTATTGTTAACTTAAAATAAAACAAATTTTAGCCGGAAGGTGTCTAACGCTCAAAATATTCATGCAAACTCGGATAAATTGGATCTCATTACGATCAATATATATTCATGCAAAGTTGGATAATTTGGATCTCATTACGATCAATATATGCATATAAAAGTTTGACGCTAATTAAAAGCTTTTTAACAATGAGTGGTTTAGCCTTGAAAGTCAGTGAATCACAAAAAGTTGATTAATCATAGAAGTTATCTTCCATTATATTAATCATACAAATACAAATATTTAAGGTTAAATAAGAAGGATAAAAAGAAGAAGGATAAAGACTTCAAAAGTTAACATTGAAAAATAATTATGAGATGGAGGTAGCACATAGAAAGATTTAACGACAAGCACAAATAATACCATGACAATAGCATAACACTAAAACCAACTTACTTAGCTAACGTAACTTTAGTATAAAACCTACCGTCCTTTTCTTTCTATTATCTATGTGGGATCACAAACAACTTTTTTGTCAAAAAAATGTATCAATAAATATAAGCTATGTATCCTTTTTTTTTTTTTTTTTTTTTATGGGTCTGCACTTTCTCACTTGTCATTTATTTTGCTTTTTCATTCATTCTTTATTTTGGATATTTATGCTTTGGTACATGATGGCAAAGATGACTCTAGAGTGCAATGTTGTCTCCGTTAACAGTCCATTTTGTTGCATTGGAAGCATAGTCGTCATACTGTATCGCTAATCATCGTGTTTGCATCAATATCATATCCGGTTATGTAATGTTTCTAACAAGCATTGGTGATTCATGTCACCTTTTAAAAAGTCTTTTATCATTATCTTTAAACAACAAAAATACATATAGAATTTATCACAAATACACCAAGAAGCTAAATTCTACAAACTACAAAATAAAATATCATTCAAGTCGCAAGAGAATCCTTATCCACGAAACAAAGACCTGGCGAAAACTTGGCAAGTGAAATAATTGGAAATTAATACAGCTTCTTCACAATAATCAAATGTTCCTAGTGTGTTTCATTGATATGATTTTACCAACGATCAAAAGCCAACATTTGAAAACCAAGAGAAAAGAACCGTTTCTAGTTGATAGTCTCATCATTTGTTAAGCAATACAAGAAATCAAATTTAGATGAAATCATCACATCCTTAGCTACAATCAGTTGTTACATACGATTCTATCCTTGGACGATATTATTTACTCCACAATATATTATCCGTTGACGAAATTTCTTAACTTTTGTAACTTCTATGTAACTATATGTAGATCAAGAATAGAGGTTTGAAACGATTGATGTGAAGAGGGTATGTTGACTTAAAATAGCACAAATGTTACCCATGAACTGATTATCCACGAAATGATCTAACGTTCAACATATTCATCAAGCCAGATACTTTAAATTCCATTACGATCAATATATGCATAAATTTTGATGCTTTAAATCCAACAGTTAAAAAAGCTTTTTAACCATGAGTGATCTACCTCTGATTATCATAAAAGATTTAAAAGTTATTTAAATTCCATTACGATCAATATATGTATATAAAATTTTGATTCTCTAAATCTAACAATCAAAAAAGCTTTTTAACCTATCATGGAAAAATAAAAAGTTAATTATTTATACAAGTTATCGTCATGATACTACAGGTATAGATTTATTAAATTAGTACTCGTATATTAAGCCACCATCATTTTCTTTATATTACCTATGTGGGATCAAAAACAAACTTTTATCTAGAAAAAATATAAAGACGTGCAAGCTATCTGCCTTTTCACAACCAGGGTTCTTTATTTACCAGCTCTCATACTCAATCTTAGCTACCTTTTGTTTTGAAAGTGGAAAATAAAAATTGTTAAAAAAGAGGGGGGGCAAGGTTGCTCAACCCCTTAAAAAAAAGAAAAAAAAAAGAAAAAAAAAAGAAGGTATACCACATATAAATACTAAACCATTTCAATCAAAATAAAGACACTTTTACACACTATAAAATCTACGTATATAAACATGAGTGAATCAGCTTTTTCTGGTGGAAGTGACATTGAAGAGTTAGCGGACCTAGAAATGTTTATTCAAGAGTTTGAGGAAGAGTAATCGTTGCAAGAACAAGAAGCCGGTCCTTCAAGCCAGCGTTGATACGTCCCCCGTGAACGTGAAGTTGCTGAAGCACATCTACTTGCTGACTATTTTGGTGACAACCCAAAATATACGGATGGAAATTTTAGGCGTCGCTTTCGTATGAGCCGTAGACTATTTTTACAAATAGTACAAGGTATTGAAACTCATCATCCTCTTCCCAAGAATTTTGATTACTTTAGAGTCCGACCAGATTGTAGGGGTGTAATGAGTTTTAGTGTGATTATGAAATGCACATGTGCCCTACGCCAATTGGCTTACGGGGTAGTAGCTGATGCATTTTATGAGTATTTAAAAATAGGTGAACACTGTGCACGCGATTGCTTAGATTTTTTTACTATGTGCATAATCCATCTATATGTGAAAGAGTTTTTAAGAAAACCAGATGAGGATGACATTCGTCAGTTATACAATGCACATCACATTGTTCATAAGCTTTCGGGAATGTTGGGGAGTATCGATTGTATGCACTGGGAATGGAAAAACTGTCCAAAAGAATGGCAAGGCCAATTTCACAGAGGTGATAAAAAATATCCAACTATAATACTTGAAGCCGTTGGTTCATACGATTTGTGAATTTGGCATGCATTTTTTGGGGTAGCGGGTGCGAATAACGATCTTACGGTTTTAAATAATTCTCCGTTATTCGACACCTTGATGACATCGCCCCTGAGGTTGAGTTTGAAGTATACGGGTGTAAATTTAAGCAAAGGTATTATCTAGCTAACGGAATTTACCCGGAGTGGGCTTCTTTTGTCAAGTCATTATAGTTGCAAGTAACCCAAAAAATGATGCATTCAAAGCGAAACAAGAAAGTGCTTGAAAAGATATCGAAAGAGCTTTTGGTGTCTTCCAAGGACGTTGGCATATCATTGCCCAACCGGCATGTGCATTTACTATTGGCAAGTTACGGAGAATCATGTACTCGTGCATCATATTGCATAACATGATTTTGAAAGATGAACAATTTGTGATATCCGACATTGCTGAAACGTATATTTCTCCGACACCAAATCTTCAACACACATGGATTGAAGGTTGCGAATTGCAAAGGAAAAAAACCAAAAACTACATGATAAACGCAAACACACAAAGCTTCAACGATGTCTCATCGAGCATGTCTGGCAACAACTTCAATGGGAACAATTTCAACAACAAAATCCAAATAATTAGTTTTGTTATAATTTGATGTATTTCTTAAGTCGCGTATGTTTTTTTTACCGTATCTTTATTTTACGTTTCGTATGTTTTTTATTATCTTGTATTGTATTTTTATTTTTAATTAAATGAATTTAGTTTATTTGAAAATTTAAATAAAAAAAATAAAGTTGTAGTGGTGGGCCCCGAATGAAGAGGTTGAGGTTTGTTATGAGTGAGGGGGTTAGTTGTGGAGGTTTGTTATGATGACGTGGCGTTGACGTGGCGGTGATGAAGAGGTTAAACCTCTTCACCACACCTTCCCTCTTAGAGCTTTAGAAATACCTAAATACCATTACAATTAACGAGTTATAGAAAACTGAAATCCGGATGAAATGGCTTCAAGACGTCCAAGACTAATGGTGTCGTTATCACTGTTATCATCAGCTTGGGAGGAAATCTTAGACCATAGTTAGTATCAAAAGAACCTGAAGATTCATGTGTTTGTCAAATAGAAGAAATTATAAAGTAAGGTTTATGCTTGAAACAGAGAATCTAGTACATGATATCAAGTTAACGACACCCAAAAATCCGAATAATAAGACAAGAGTTTTGAATTCTCCTGGGCAGCCGTCTTCTTTTTCCTCCCCGTCACTGAGCTCATTGTTGCTACTACGTATAGTTCAGAAATTACAAAAACGATATTTAATACAATGAAATTTAGCTAATTGTGTTGTTGTTTCATGAGGTATGGTTAGTTTCAATCTAACTTATGAAATAAACCAAATAATTCCAAAAATAATTTTTAGTTCATTTCACTGTAATCACAATTCTTCTTTGCCAATCTCTTTTCTTCCTTCATATATGGGGTGTTGCAGTAAAACCATATAATATCATGTAAGTACTTTCAAGGACTCTTTTGACTAATGAAAAAAAAATGTTACCATCAATATCACTTTATATGGACTATGGATAATAAAACTATTAATTTGTATGGACTATGCGAAAACAAGTGTGTCGATCAGCCAAACCCTACCCACCCTCTTGACATGTAATAAAAGTTACTCGTTCTAACCCAAGCTTGTTTAAACACAAGACCCAGCCCGCGCATTATGGAACCAGTTGATTCATAGATGTAATAAAGTTGCAAAGAAGCTTACACAGTGTAATTAAGCATGTGCACGCAATGAACCTCAAGAAGAAGGATCAGTTAAAGATGTTGAAACTCTCAATGTGTTGTCATACACATTCTCACGGTCCTACATATATAGTTTGGTGAAGAGATTACGCAATAGCTAGTCGTAAGAAATTGTAAATACACTTAAAATTTACGTGTTTTCTTGACCACAACGTACTTTTTACTGTAAATGAAAAACATAGCAAATTTTAGGGGTGAGCATGGGGCGGGTTTATGCTAAAACCAAAAAGCAAACCGTAAATTCCGGTTAACATTAGAATACGCATATACGGCCCAATCTAAGAGTTCCTTTTGTGCTAAATTTTGTCTATTTATGAATTGGACATGTTAGCAATAAAATGAATCCCAAATTGACCCATTTCCATATAACGGGTTAAAAATCACTTACAGTATATCTGTTAAATTATATAGCTCAACATGCACAAATATAAATACCTTACGCATTAACAAAATCAAAGAATAAATAAATCGTAATATGAAAACATACCATGCCGTATTGGTAGAAATCTTTACATCGCCGGTAAAGATCAGATGATCGTAACCCAATAACTGCAAACAAAGGAAGAAAAAAAAGTAAAGGCAAATGAATTCTTCACATCCTTAGCTATAATTAGTCGTATACGTTTTATGCTCGGACGATATATTTGCTCTAAAACTACTAATTGTTTTTGTGAAATTTCTAATTTTTGTAACTTCTATGTGATTATATATGTTGATGAGAATAGAGGTTTGAAACAATTGATATGAAGAGGTGATGTTGACTTAAAATCGTACAAGTTTTAGCCACGAGATGACTTCACGTTTCAAATTTCTATCATGTAAAAAGATATACCATATAAAAGTTGGATCTAAAAAAGTAAATGAATTATATATACAAGTTATCGACCAGGAAACGAATGTAAAGATATATTCCCCTATACATTTGTCACCTGTAAGATAACATAATATTAATCCAAACTTGATTAACTAACCTATCTTTAGAATATAAGCTATCAACTTTTTCCTTTTGTTATCTATGTGGGATCAAAAACAATATTTTATCTAGAAATCATATAAATACATGTAACTATCTGCTTTTTTACAACGAGTGATCCTTATTTACTTCCACTCATATTCAAGACTAGTGACGAGATATTTGTTTTTAAACTTAGAAAAATCTTTAGTTAAAAGAGAGGGGCACAAGATTGCTCAACTTGGGATGTAGTGACGGGATAACCTTAGAGCTTTAGAAGACCTAAATACCATTACACTTATCGAGCTATAGAAAATGGAAATCCTGACAAAATGGCTTCAAGACGTCAGGGACTAACGGTGTCGATGTGTTTGATAATATAATGTCGCTGCTTTGTTTGGAAAAGGAAAAGATGATTGTGCATGTTCAAGACTAGTGAGGGCAGTATGCTTGCTTATATTCATGAGATTGCGACACTCAAGTCACCGGGCCTTAGATACTTGATGAAAAAGAATAAGTTTTGTGATGATGATGTTATCCGTGTATATGCTCAATAAGGTTATGAAGTACTGCATAAAGCATGTTTGCAACCCTGAAAAGGATCTTTAAGCCACTTCTTTATTTCAGGCTGCCGACTCTCTAGCTATCAGTCGATAGCATGGTGGACCACATCCTATAAACATATTATTCTGCGACCGAAGGCAAAAACGAACAAGAGATTTCCGAGCTATTAAGAGATTTTCGAGATATTCAACATGAACATCGACAAGTGAAATCTTCACATATCCTTAGCTATAATCAGTTGTATGCGTATTATACTTAGGCAATATATTTGCTCCACCACAAGTAATTATTCTTTTGAAATTTCGTAATCTTTGTCACTTTTATGTAACTATATATGTCTCCAAAGGAATTGAGGTTTCAAACAAATGATGTCAAGATTTTTTTTTATTTTATTATTATTTTTTTTACTTGTGTTTTGACTCGACATTGCAAGCCGACTAAAGGGCGACTATCATTTTGGATAGCCCGGAGTCATCGCAGATGAACCTTTATGGCCACATGAGCAAGGCTGTCAAACTCGCGAGTTTACACGTAAGATCGTACGATCTTACGTGCACACCAGTCAAAATCGTGTAGGATCGTGGTAAGATCGCATCTGAGGTAGGACCGTAAGTAAGATCATAGGACCGCACGTAAGATCGTAAGATCGACACGCGATCCAAGTTCATTTTTTTTTTAATCTTTTAAGTTCATCCCACTTAGGAAAAAAAACCAAACGTGTGTTTTACTAATGTCTAATAAATAAATCACTGCTGTTTCATTTTTTAAATAGATTATAATTTATACATAATTTTCTACTTTTTCTAAATAGATTATAGTTTAAAAGTGTTCAATAGTTTAATTTACTTTACTTCAATGTGATTAAACTAATCAAAGGGTATGTTTTGGAAAACGTTTATTTTCTTGAAATCATATAGAAGGATCGTATGTTTTAAGACATTTAGGACTTATGTTATGTAATATTATTCCAATAAATCGTTAATGTAACGATTGAAACTTGACTTTTTGTGTTTTACTATTACTTTGTTGTTTGAAATTTGAACTTTGTCATTTTCAAGAGGATATTATATGAATTTATCTTTAACGTTGAGCAGAAATGTAAAACAGTTTGACTCGTATATCATTTGTTTACGAATATGACAAATTGGCGTGGGATCGTAGGATCGCTATTCGATCCTACGATCTCGATTTTGCAAAGACAAAAACGATCCTGCGCGGGATCGCGATCTTGACAGCTAGAGGTGGCAAAACGGGCGGGCCGGGCGGGCACGGGCTACGGGTCAAACGGGCTATGGGCCAAACGGGCGCGGGCTAAACGGGCGCGGGCTAAACGGGCACGGGCCAAACGGGCTCATGTTAAACGAATTGCTTTTATAAAAGACCCAAAATGACGAAATAAATTTATCGAACGTAACACCTCATTTATATTTAAAAAATTAAATCTAAGTTTTTCTTTAAAAACAATCGAATGTTCGAGAAAAACATGTGCTCATTATGCCCATTTAACTTCTAAATGGGCAATACATGCCCATTTCAAAAAAAGTAGGGGGCCTAAATGTGCCAAAATCTTTTAAAAGTTTGCCCATTTAGCCAATTATTTTGATTTTGGGTACAAATTGCCACCTCTATTGACAGCCTTGCACATGAGGATTAATTTTCTCTCCAAAGTTTGAACCTCGGACCTCCAGGAAGTTACCCACTTAAAAGACCAAATCCAAACCACTGGCTCACCCCATGTGGTTAGATGCCAAGAAGTGTTACTAACTTAAAATAGCACAAATTTTAGCTCCGAGATGTTTAACGCTCAAAATATTCATATAAAAGTTTGATGCTTTAAGTACAACAAATGAAAAGCTTTTTTTAACCATGAGTGGAATATCATGAAAAATACAAAAAGTTGATTAATCATACAAGTTATCAAGATTATGTGTCTTTATCCTTTTTAAGATTATGTGTGCAAGTATAAATCATTCTTTATCCTTTTTAAGATTATGTGTGTAGAGTACAAGATTTATGGGTTTGTTGATGACGATTTACAACTCATACAAGTTCCACATTTTGTGTTCTTGTAAGACGTTTTTGATAACTATATAGTTTCTCTTCTAGACGTACGCATATTGTTGATACATTGTCTTGTCTTATTGGTCCGGTTTAAGCTGTGCTAAGTCGGCCTAGAAGAAAATAACGTCGATACTATATATTACATGAAAAGATTTAATAATGTTTCCATTATAGCATAAAACTAAACTCAACTTGCCCAACTTACATTACTTTAGTATACTAGCATAGTACCCGCGCAAAGCAGCGGCAGTACTTAACATGTCAGTTTTTCTCGTACTTTGATCTATAAGCAGTATGCAATGAGAGTCAATATTTGACGGTTACCCGTTTGATAGTTCGAAAAGAGTAGATGCGTGTTTAAATTTCCATAAAGTATATTAATACAAGTATAAATATCCATACTTATACTCATTTGAACTTTGTAAAACTTGAATGTTATGATAAAAATAACAACTATAAAACTGGATTATTGTAAGTTTGTAACATCTATTTTAATACTAAAATTTAATGTTGTCATTAATGTATATTATAATGCAATTATTATAGCGTAGAATTTAGTTATATGAATTACTAATAATAGTAAAATGTGTAGGCTTACATTTTTAAGATTTCCTTTTATAGGAAATCCTAAATGCATTAGTATATAGAATAGATAACCTACCTTCCTTTTCTTTCTATTAACTATGTGGGATCAAAAACATTTTTTTTGTCAAGAAATAATATCTAACTAGTATATGTAAGGTGCTTTTTTTTTTTTTTTTTTTTTTAGTAAGGGTTGTTTGTTTACCTCTACTCATACTCAAGCTTAGCTATCTTTTTGTTTTGAAACTTGAAAATCTTTTGTTAAAAGTGCGGAACAAGGTTGCTCATTTATAATATAGCTATTCGGGTATTGGGAACTTGATGTACTCAGGCAGGGGCGGATTTAGCTTAGGCACAGTGTATGCACGTGCATACCCTGTGTAAATATTTAGTAGTGTAAAAGAAATTTGAGTGTAAAAGAACTTGATGTACTAAAGTGCATACCCTGTAAAACACTGAGAAATTAGGAGTGCATACCCACAAAGATTAAAGAAGGAAAAAAAGAATGAAAGGGAATAAAAACACGCCTGTAGATTTTGAATAGGTTAGCCGACGTGTTTGCTCGTTGAAGAAGAAGACGAGTCTCAAAGGGTTAGTGAGTTTTATGTTTTTGTGGGCCCATTTGTAAAGTTAAGTTTTGCTACCATTACTTTTAAACTTATCAGTCCATCCATACATTTTCTAATAAAGGCCAATCTACTTAAAATTATCATTTTACATAAACTATTTTATCATTTAAAATGTCTCATAATTTCATTCGATCCTTCTTTAGTATGCTATCAAAATTCATTTTGACATTTATGTGGTACTTTGAGATGTTAATTTATTTGAAATTTTGTCTTTAAATGATTCTAAGGTTTGTTAATTTATAAGGTTTTTAGATGTGAAATAAATGTGTTCTATCAATTACATTAATTTAGTTTTTTGGTGCCAAATTTGTTAATTATACATATTCAAGTTGATCAAAACTTACCAAATCAACTCTAATATGGATCCAAAAAAACTAACAATCGTGCCTAAATCGAGTACGAAAAAAACCGACCCGAAAAACCAAATTTACTATTATATCTACTAAAATGGTGCACACCTGAATCCGAATTCCTAAATCCGCCACTGCTAATGATGATGAGTTATCCGTGTATTAACTTAATATTTAATAAACTTTTTGTGCAAGAATTTTTAACTCTTATGGATTTGTGTCCTTAATTATCATTGTTATCATCAGCTTGGGATATCAAGTTAACGACACTCAAAAATCCAGATTATATGACAGGAGGTTGGACTTCTCTTGGGTCAATCGTCTTCTTTTGCCTCCCCATTAGTGATCTCAGTGTTGTTGATGTTACTACCTACAGTTCACTAAATGTAGAAACGTTAACGCGAAGAAATTTAGCTAACTGGGTTGTCGCTGTTATTGAGGAGTTATGGAAGTTTCAATCAAACTTGAGAAATAAACAAAATAAATCCATAAATTGCGAAAACAAAAGTGTGTGAATCAACCAAACCCGACCCAACCTGTTGGCATGTAAAAAAGATACACAATAGTATAAACAAACTAAGATACTTTTTTCAATAATTATTGTATAGTGAGAATCCTTCACAAGGGACCCCAAATATGTTGCTTATGCATTTAAACTCACGTATTCATCTTGTCATAAACTCGTAATTAGTTAATATAATTATTAATAAGTATTATGCTGTAAGTGTGTAACCCATTTAAGTTTAAAATGTTCTTGAATATTAAAATATAGTGGTACTCATCATTTGTTAACCAATACGGAGTACAAAATATCAAATAGAGATGTGCATTTTATCTTTGGTAGATATATTTGTTCTACGATGAATTAAATGTGGACGAAGAAGAGGGGTTTCAGCAAATAGGAAGCTTTTTAACCTTGAAGTAATCTAAAAATTATGATAACATATAATACGTGCATGGAAAATCATGAACAAAACCTTTTGCTAAATTCACAAAAGGTTAATAAGTTACACAAGTTATCAGTGAAACATTGACGGAGTAGATTTTTAATCTAGTCAATTATCTCACCAATAACATCATACTAAGAGGGCTAGGTACAGTGTGGCGCCGTGAGTGGTGCCATGAGAAAAAGTGATGCCATCTCAGCAACTTTTTCCTATGGCATCAGTTGTAACACCCCCAAAAATATCGCAACGGAAGATTGTGTCATTGGGGTGCTACTTCATAATACAAAGTACAAGTTATAGAAAACGACCTCTAAATGACGCTTTTGAAAAGTTACCATTCGATTAATGAAATCGAGTTACAAACAATCAGGTCCCAAAGTATAATATATAAATGTTTCGAATGGTAAATACGAATGTATACAGTCTTCAAAACATGTCGTGCGACTCTATTCTTCAAACTCTAGCGATCGCCTTAAGACCGAGATAAACATGCTAAAAAGTGTCAACACAAAGGTTGGTGAGTTCATATAGTTTGTTTAACATGTAAAGCCTTTAAAGAATGTTCACACAGCAAAGGCATTGTAAATCCACTCAATTCCAAGTTCTGCCCATACAAAACTTGCAACCTGTGTGTTTACAACCCACTGCTAAAATATAATACATTTTTTAGTCAAGCACACATACAGTCATAATAGTTCTCATTATTGCACTTAGGGGACTGCTCCGTGTATGTTGGGAGACTTATCATCGACTTATCAAGTTTACTAGTGGACTGCTCCGTACAAAGGAGACTTACCATCGACTTATCATGCTAACGAGGGGACTGCTCCGTGTATGTTGGGAGACTTACCATCGACTTATCAAGTTTACTATTGGACTGCTCCGAACAAGGGAGACTTACCATCGTCTTAAGTATAACACAATCAAGTATAACGCAATCAAGTATAACGCAATCAAGTATAATGCAATCCAGTATAACATAATCAAGTATAAGGCAATCAATGATAATGCTTTGAGTATTTGTAAAAAGTATAAAACAAATGTTTGAGCATGTATCTCCCCCAAAGAGTTTGTAAAATAATTAAGCGAGTAAAAGTGGGGCTACGAACTCACGGTAATCAGTAAAAGTTTAGAGTACTTATGAAAGTAAATGAAAATAGTTGAGCATGTATCTCCCCCAAAAGTAATTCAAAATGTTTAAAAGTAGGGGCTATGAAACTCACGGTAATCCTTAAAAGTTTAAAGTACTTATGAAAGTAAATGAAAATAGTTTGAGCATGTATCTCCCCCAAAAGTTATTCAAAACGTATAAAAGTAGGGGCTATGAAACTCACGATAATCCTTAAAAGTTTAAAGTACTTATGAAAGTAAATGAAAATAGTTTGAGCATGTATCTCCCCAAAAGTTATTCAAAACATTATAAAAGTAGGGGCTATGAAACTCACCTTAAAAATGATATCAGAACGTATAACGGAATCGATGGATAAGCCTGGAAGTCTCTACGTATAACCTAGAATATGATGTCAACTCTTAGGTTCGGTATAATGCCTAAGAAAACATGAACGAGCTTATATATGCCATTATATTGATCAAGACGTAGTATTTGTATGTTTGTTTATAGAAATGGTTTTAGTTTGTATATCTCGTACTACCGTTCAGGCCATCATAATTCAGAGGTCATGCAGTAAACGTTCGAGGAGCTAGGACACTTTAAATCGTAAATCCAGCAACTCGTCGATCCGTTTACCCAAATGAACCCCTCACATGAAGTTCCCTAGTGTTGTAGTGCTCAATACGTAAAACATGTATTTTAATTACTTGATTATATGATATATTAAGAGTTTATAAATACAATAAATAAACTAACAAAGTTTATAAGTATTTAAATAAGTTTGAGTTGTATATACTTACCTTAAAATAAAATGCTTGAGTATTATGGAAAAATAAAATATAACGAGCTTCGACGTAGAATTTGCAATATTCGAAAACCCACGACTATTAGAAGATTATAACAACACCTTCTTGAGAAACCGAAGAAGAAATGAAGATTATAACGACTTTTTCTTAAAAACTTTCAAGAACGAAGATCAAACGCTAGTTTTCTTCAAGAACACATGAATGTTCTTACAAGATCTATAAGAAATGCCTTAGGGTTTAGGACTTTAGATGATAAGAAAGGGTGGTGCAAGAATAAATGAAGTGATTATGATTGGTATTTATAGGCTAGTGGTTTTGGTTAACTATATATTGGGTTAAAAACTAACCATGGTTAAATTTACACATGTAAAATGATCTAAAGGAAGTATGCTTAGGATTTTGACACCAAGGTGATGACTCCCCCCCTAAATTTCATTCATGATAAGATAGGATGACTTTGGTGGATAGTTTTGGTATTATCTTGGTTACGGAGTGAGTTTTGGTTCCGTTAAATGCTAATCGAAGCCATAAAATGTAAAACCGAGTATCGTAAAAATATGAAACTTGCAGGAATGATGAAACTCATCATTATACTCCATCTAAAAATATAAAATGGGTGATAAGTCTTATTGGGTGCAAAAACGCTGCTTAAAACTGGAAGTACGGGTCAAAACGCGTAATTCGCAGTTTATCAGAAAAGAACGAAATTTCGGGAAGCCGACCGTGAATTTATTTAAAGTAGACTGAAATTTGTCTAAAAGTGATATGAGATGTCAAACTTTGGTTTTCTTCGTACGCGGAATAACTTAACAGTTATTCGTGAAGTTTAAAAATTACGCGATTTAATAAAAAAGGTAAAACGTACAAGGTTAATTTCTTTATAGTCAAAGGAGGAGAGAAATATGTTTGACTTTTCCAAAAATGTAAAAGTTTCTAAAAATCTTAGGAAATACAGTGAATCGTTAAGTCGGACGGATGTAAGTAGAATTGTTTAAAACGTAAGTTTAGTTTCGCATCGCTGGGCTTATTTGGTAACATAAAAATAAATCTTAAAATTCTCAAATTAGGTCATGTGTGATAAAAAAATTAATCTAATGCGGGAAAATTGTCGAGGCGGTTTTCGTTATGCGCGGGATGTTTAAGCGGTGGACCCGTCCAAAACGAAACTTTAAACGGTGTTTTCTTAATAACTTTTGCGAAAATGATCTAACGATTGTCGAACTCTCGGGTCATTACTAAAATAGTTTATCCTACGAGAATGTGAAATAAAATTTTACGGGATGAATAGTGAAAAGTGAATAGTAACAGTGAATAGTAAAATGAATAGTGACCCGAAAATGCGAATTGTTACGATCTCTACCCTTAAAAGGAACTCCGTCCCGAAGTTCTGTTGATGTTCACTACTTACAGTGTGCATAGTCTAAGGGATTACGTCAAAGCTCATGTATATGGGTTTCGTATCTACTTAGGTACGTTCTTGTGACTATCGCGACTATTGCCCGTTCTAAAGACATACTCTCTTATGGCTAGGTTTGATGAGGCAAACTTTCCCATTCTCGAGCAAAACCCTCAAAAGACTTTTAGGTAACCGATTTTTACTTAATCCCACAACTCATCAAACAAGAACTGTCATACGATTAGGCAAAATCGGTTTAAGTAACAACTTGTTTCTAGCTTGATCTTTGCAACTCATCAAATAAGAACTGTCACTCGGATCAAACTGGAAACAAGTGGTTTAAAGAAAATCTTTTGAAAATTTGGCTCGATTACGGAATTGCTTACACATATGAGACTACTACTCCCTTCATTTCATGATTCTTCCTGAATTAGACATAGGTGATCAGGCTATGTATAATTTAGGAGTAACTATGCAATGCTTGGACTAATCGACTCATATGATGTTTGGTTTTTCAGTCCGTTCATAGAAATCTCCCTTAGGTGCAAAAATTACGAAAAAGTCTAAAGTGTGCAAGGCGATAGGGAGGAAGGTAACTTATATAGTAGTTATAGTCTAGGCTCTAAATGTAACCTAGTTCTCTATAACCAATGCTCTGATACCAATCTGTAACACCCCCAAAAATATTGCAGCGGAAGATTGTGTCATTGGGGTGCTACTTCATAATACACAGTACAAGTTATAGAAAACGACCTCTAAATGAGACGTTTAGAAAAGTTACCATTCGATTAATGAAATCAGAGTTACAAACAATGCGGTCCCAAAGTATAATATATAAATGTTTCGAATGGTAAATACGAATGTATAAAGTCTTCAAAACATGTCGTATGCGACTCTATACTTCAAACTCTAACTATCGCCTTAAGACACGAGATAAACATGCTAAAAAAGTGTCAACACAAAGGTTGGTGAGTTCATAGAGTTTGTTTAACATGTAAAGCCTTTAAAGAATGTTCACACAGCAAAGGCATTGTAAATCCACTCAGTTCCAAGTTCTGCCCATACAAAACTTGCAACCTGTGTGTTTACAACCCACTGCTAAAATATAATACATTTTATAGTCAAGCACACATACAGTCATAATAGTTCTCATTATTGCACTTAGGGGACTGCTCCATGTATGTTGGGAGACTTATCAAGTTTACTAGTGGACTGCTCCGTACAAAGGAGACTTACCATCGACTTATCATGCTAACGAGGGGACTGCTCCATGTATGTTGGGAGACTTACCATCGACTTATCAAGTTTACTATTGGACTGCTCCGAACAAGGGAGACTTACCATCGTCTTAAGTAT
Source organism: Chrysanthemum makinoi (assembly GCA_910596185.1). Taxonomy (NCBI): domain Eukaryota; kingdom Viridiplantae; phylum Streptophyta; class Magnoliopsida; order Asterales; family Asteraceae; genus Chrysanthemum; species Chrysanthemum makinoi. The sequence continues at coordinate 321,181,599 of OU343221.1, forward strand.
AACACAATCAAGTATAACGCAATCAAGTATAACGCAATCAAGTATAATGCAATCCAGTATAACATAATCAAGTATAAGGCAATCAAGTATAATGCTTTGAGTATTTGTAAAAAGTATAAAACAAATGTTCGAGCATGTATATCCCCCAAAGAGTTTGTAAAATAATTAAGCGAGTAAAAGTGGGGCTACGAACTCACGGTAATCAGTAAAAGTTTAGAGTACTTATGAAAGTAAATGAAAATAGTTGAGCATGTATCTCCCCCAAAAGTAATTCAAAATGTTTAAAAGTAGGGGCTATGAAACTCACGGTAATCCTTAAAAGTTTAAAGTACTTATGAAAGTAAATGAAAATAGTTTGAGCATGTATCTCCCCCAAAAGTTATTCAAAACGTATAAAAGTAGGGGCTATGAAACTCACGGTAATCCTTAAAAGTTTAAAGTACTTATGAAAGTAAATGAAAATAGTTTGAGCATGTATCTCCCCCAAAAGTTATTCAAAACGTATAAAAGTAGGGGCTATGAAACTCACCTTAAAAATGATATCAGAATGTATAACGGAATCGATGGATAAGCCTGGAAGTCTCTACGTATAACCTAGAATATGATGTCAACTCTTAGGTTCGGTATAATGCCTAAGAAAACATGAACGAACTTATATATGCCATTATATTGATCAAGACGTAGTATTTGTATGTTTGTTTATAGAAATGGTTTTAGTTTGTATATCTCGTACTACCGTTCGGGCCATCATAATTCAGAGGTCATGCAAGAACGTTCGAGGAGCTAAGATACTTTAAATCGTAAATCCAGCAACTCGTCGATCCGTTTACCCAAATGAACCCCTCACATGAAGTTCCCTAGTGTTGTAGTGCTCAATACGTAAAACATGTATTTTAATTACTTGATTATATGATATATTAAGAGTTTATAAATACAATAAATAAACTAACAAAGTTTATAAGTATTTAAATAAGTTTGAGTTGTATATACTTACCTTAAAATAAAATGCTTGAGTATTATGGAAAAATAAAATATTAACGGAGCTTCGACGTAGAATTTGCAATATTCGAAAACCCACGACTATTAGAAGATTATAACAACACCTTCTTGAGAAACCGAAGAAGAAATGAAGATTATAACGACTTTTTCTTAAAAACTTTCAAGAACGAAGATCAAACGCTAGTTTTCTTCAAGAACACATGAATGTTCTTACAAGATCTATAAGAAATGCCTTAGGGTTTAGGACTTTAGATGATAAGAAAGAGTGGTGCAAGAATAAATGAAGTGATTATGATTGGTATTTATAGGCTAGTGGTTTTGGTTAACTATATATTGGGTTAAAAACTAACCATGGTTAAATTTACACATGTAAATGATCTAAAGGAAGTATGCTTAGGATTTTGACACCAAGGTGATGACTCCCCCCCTAAATTTCGTTCATGATAAGATAGGATGACTTTGGTGGATAGTTTTGGTATTATCTTGGTTACGGAGTGAGTTTTGGTTCCGTTAAATGCTAATCGAAGCCATAAAATGTAAAACCGGGTATCGTAAAAATATGAAACTTGCAGGAATGATGAAACTCATCATTATACTCCATCTAAAAATATAAAATGGGTGATAAGTCTTATTGGGTGCAAAAACGCTGCTTAAAACTGGAAATACGGGTCAAAACGCGTAATTCGCAGTTTATCAGAAAAGAACGAAATTTCAGGGAAACGACCGTGAATTTATTTAAAGTAGACTAAAATTTGTCTAAAAGTGATATGATATGTCAAACTTTGGTTTCCTTCGTACGCGGGATAACTTAACAGTTATTCGTGAAGTTTAAAAATTACGCGATTTAATAAAAAGGTAGAACGTACAAGGTTAATTTCTTTATAGTCAAAGGAGGAGAGAAGTATGTTTGACTTTTCCAAAAATGTAAAAGTTTCTAAAAATCTTAGGAAATACAGTGCAGGAATCGTTAAGTCTGGATGTAAGTAGAATTGTTTAAAACGTAAGTTTAGTTTCAGTCACTTGGGCTTATTTGGTAACATAAAAATAAATCTTAAAAATTCTCAAATTCGTCATGAGTGATAAAAAAATTAATCTAATGCGGGGAAAATTGTCAGAGGCAGTTTTCATTATGCGCGTGATGTTTAAACGGTGGACCGTCCAAAACGAAACTTTAAAACGGTGTTTTCTTAATAACTTTTGCGAAAATGATCTAGCGATTGTCGAACTCTCAGGTCATTACTAAAATAGTTTATCCTACGAGAATGTGAAATAAAATTTTACGGGATGAATAGTGAAAAGTGAATAGTAACAGTGAATAGTAAAAATGAATAGTTACCCGAAAATGCGAATTGTTACATCAGTTTTGCTTATGGCACCAAAATACCCTTTCCTAGCATAATACTACTTTTATGGTGCCGTCATGTACCCTTAAACCTCACACACACACACACACACACACACACACACACACACATATATATATATATATATATTCTTTTTTCTTCATTTATTTAAATAAATGAATTATTAGTACACAATTAGTAGAATAAAATGTTAAATAAAAAAATTGTTAAAAAAAATTATGTAGTAGGATATTCCCAATTCACAAATGCAAGCCCAACACCAACTTGTATATCATATGCTAAGCCCAATATCACATTTAAAAACCTGGCCCAATTTAGAAAATGACTAAACCTAATTTTTTTCTTCCTTCCGCCACAACAAACACACTGTCTTCTTCCTGCTGCCAAACCTGCAAACACAAAAACGCAACACAAATACAAACACAAACACAAACACATCACAATAACAACACACAAACACAAACGAAAACGAAACGCAACAAACCCAACCAAAAAAAAAAAAAAAAAGAAAAAAAACGAAAATCGCTTGGCGCTAGCTGGTAGCCACGGCGCCAGAAGCTACAAGCACAACACCGGTGTGGTATGTCGCGCCATAGGCTCACACGTCAAGCACAATGGCTTGAGCCACCAGCCACCGTACCCAACCCTCTAATACCAACTTACCTAACCAACATGACTTTAGTATATACCTTACCAACTTCTTCTTTACTCTACCTATGTGGGATCAAACCAATTTTTAAACACACGTAAGCTATCTACCTCTTTTTCATATCTAACAAAAGTTTTTATTTATCTCTACTAAAATTCAAGCTAAACTACCCTTTTTATTACGAAGTATAAAACTACATAATTATTATTATAGGTGATAATCTCTAACTAAATAAAGCCTTTTAAGTCAACGTTTTATTCAAACCATCATTGAATTTCTTCAAATGTAGGTTCTGTTCTTACATTTTTTTCCAACTTTATTTTGACACAAACATCATGAGAACAGCTTTCATATTTATGTTATAGTATTTAGCAAAACGCGTTAATCATGTTCCAGAAGAATATAACAATACACGTTGATTCAACATTTACTTAAATTATTCCGGTCATAACCATGCAGTATAATCAGTTGTATAAGACAAATGAAATCTTCACATCCCTATTAGCTATAAGTCACTTGTATACGTTTTATACTTGGGCGGTATATTTGCTTTACAACAACTAATCATTCTTGTGAAATTTCAATTTTTGTAACTTTTATGTAACTAATTATGTATTCGAAGGAATAGAGGTTTCAAACAGTTGATATGAAGAGGTGTTGTTAACTTAAAATAGCACAAATTTTATTTTGGGGTGTCTAACGCTCAAAATATTCATGTAAAGTCGGATAATTTAGATCTCATTACGATCAATATATGCATATGAAAGTTTTGTTGGAAAATTTAGTGCACTTGTGGGATTAGTTCACACCTTGTAATGGGTTAGGAGGTACGGAGTGTACACCCATAAGGTCCATGAACACCCTGACTCTTATAGTGGTTTGTATTGGTAGTATTGGTGAAAGTACTGCTTGGTGAAAGTACTGCTTGTGGAAAGTTGCGCGTTGGAAAGTAATCTGCTTGTGGTTTCCACGATAGCGATGCTTCCATCGATAGGCGATGTTTCCACCGATAGCAACGTGAAAGTACCGATGCTATGAAAGTCTTGATAGCGGTGTTTCCACTGATAGGTTGTATTTCCACGTAAGTGAAAGTACTCGCTAGTGGAAAGTACTTCTTATGGGAAAGTCTTGCTAAATGGCAGTTACATCTTCTTTATGACCACGTTTAATTGGTCATGTAACCACTAACAGCTATAATGGGGATAATTATGAGGCTATTAATGGGCCGATTAATACTCATAATTCCATTGGAATAGCTCAAGAGTAACCTCCTATATATAGGAGATCTGAACATGCATGAAGAACACACAGAAAACACTAAGCACTTATAAGCGCAAGGGTTATTGAATTGTGCCTAATTCTATAACTGCATTTGGTTTTATCCCAAGTAGATATTCGTGTAACCAGGCATTAGGGTCGAATAGTTTACTTTGGAAAGTGATCACACGATTCCAAGTGATATCCGGTAACCACTTAGTGGTATTGCTACTGTCATTGATTGTCTTAACCCTGTTCTGGGACGAATAACCTCCAACAATCAAAGTAAACTATTTTGTGATAATCAATGGCAAGCTGCGCAATGAAACACATGGCTTCAAACTTTGCTAAGCTGGATAAGTTTGAAGGGGTGGATTCAGGAGATGGCGAGAAGAAGATGCACTTCTTGCTGTCAAGCATGAGTGTGGTGTATGTGCTAACTACACCTATTCTCGATGATGGGATGATGCTACTTGCGTCGGCGATCAGGAGGAGGAGCAAATGGGAGAATGATGACTACATATGCAGAGGTCTTATTCTCAATGGTATGTCTGATTCTCTGTTTGATATTTATCAGAACTTTGAATCTTCCAAAGAACTGTGGGATTCCTTGGATGCCAAATATATGGTTGAGGATGCATCAAGTAAGAAGTTCCTTGTTAGTAATTTCACAAATTACAAAATGACTGATTCAAGACCGGTTATGGAACAATACAATGAACTTCTTGGAATACTTGGAAGGTTTACACAACACAATATGCACATGGATGAGGCTATTTCAGTCTCTTGTGTTATTGACAAACTTCCTCCTTCTTGGAAAGATTTCAAGCATACCTTGAAACATAAGAAGGAGGAGTTAACTCTGGTTGAGTTAGGCAGTCATCTGCGCATTGAGGAATCTCTCAAGGTGCAGGATAATGACAAGCCAAAGAGTAGCAATGCTCTTGGACCATCTGTTGTAAATGTGGTGGAGCATAACAACTCCACCAGGTACAATGACAACAAAGGCAAACGCAAATATCATGACAACACAAGGGCAGATCCTAACAAGAAGGCTACACCTACTTGTTGGAAATGTGGCAAGACTGGTCACATTAAAAGGGACTGCAAGGGTGTTAAAGTTGGTGGTAAAGCCAATGGATCAGGCACTAATGGTTCGAGGAGTGGTGGTTCACCAACTCTTGAAAGGTCGGAATATGGTTAATAAGTCTTTTCAGATTTATTATGTTACATATGTATCTGAATCTTTTATGTGCAGGATGATGATGTTGCGTGGTGGGTTGACTCTGGTGCAACAGTTCATGTGTGTAAAGATAGAAGCTGGTTCAAGACTTATGAGTCATTGAATGATGGTTCTATTCTTCACATGGGAAATGAGTCAACAGCCTTGGTGCATGGTCGTGGTTGTGTAGATCTTAGGTTTAGTTATGGAAAGATTGTAACTTTGTTTAATGTTATTCATGTCCCGATATCGGGAAGAACTTGGTTTCAAGTAGTGTTTTGAATAATCATGGATATAAACAAGTTATTGAATCGGATAAATTTGTTCTTTCTAAATGTGGTGTTTTTATTGGTTTTGGTTATTTATGTAATCAAATGTTCAGGCTTAATATTACCATCCAGTGTTATTTCAACTTTTGTGACCACATATGATCGGTGATTCTAACCTTTGGCATGCTAGACTTGGTCATGTTCACTATAAAAGGATGCAAGATATGTCTAGGGATGGTTTAATCCCTGCTTTTGACATGGACACGGAAAAGTGTAAAACTTGCATGTTGACCAAGATAACCAAGAAACCCTTTTAGGGTGTTAGTCGTGAGACTAAGATCTTGGAGCTTATTCACAGTGACCTGTGTGATTTGCATGCCACTCCTTCTTTGGGGAATAAGAAGTACTTTGTGACATTTATTGATGATGCTTCTAGATTTTGTTAGGTCTATCTCATTTACATACCAAGAATGAAGCGTTAGATAAATTCAAAGTGTTTAAAACTGAAGTTGAATTACAACTTGGGTCTTTAATCAAAAGATTAAGGACTGATAGGGGAGGTGAGTACATGGATACTCGTACTTCATCTGTTGGAATAATCCATGAAACAACTGCCCCTTATACTCCTCAAAAATGGTATTTCGAAAGGAAAACATGGTGCTGAAGGAGATGGTTAATTCCATGTTGTCCTATTCAGGACCGAGTCAAGGGTTAAGGGGTGAAGCTATGTTAACATCTTGCTATTTATTAAATAGGGTTCCAAACAAAAGGAACAAGGTTACCCCTTATGAACTCTGGACTAAAAGGAAACCCAACCTGAACTATCTCAAGGTTTGGGGTTGTAGGGTTTGTTGTAAGACTCCTCGATCCAAAGCAAAAGACTTTGGGTGAAAGAGGCATTGATTGCATCTTTGTTGGATATGTCGAGCATTCCAAGGCTTTTAGGTTCTATGTTATTGAACCTAATGAACATGTTCGATTAACTCAATAATTGAATCAAGGGATGCAGACTTTGATGAGAATAGATTCCCATCAGTCCCTAGACCAAGTCAGAGGATTCCTAATGGAACTCATGACACTGGTGTATCAGAGGTCCCCGATGATGAACCATCGGTGGTCCCCGATAAGGTTGTGGTTCAACAACTTGAACCTGTGCTCAGGAAAAGCAAAAGGGTCGGATTCCAAAGTCATTTGGACCTGAGTTTCAACTATACTTAGTTGAAGGTACTAGTGATGAGGTCTCAGACCAATACTCCTATTGCTTCATTGTTGAGGACGACCCCAAAACATTTGAAGAAGCAATGAAGTCCCGGACATTGCTTTCGGAAAGAAGCAATCAATGATGAGATGGATTCCATCATGGGCAACAACACTTAGGTGTTGGTTGATCTACCTCCTGGTTGCAAACCTCTGGGTTGCAAATGGATTTTCAAAAGGAAAATGAAGGTAGATGGAACTATTGAAAAGTTCAAGGCTAGACTAGTCATTCAGGGCTTTAAACAAAAGTCGGGAATAGACTATTTTGATACTTATGCCCATGTGGCTCGTATCGTACCATAAGGCTGGCGATTGCTATGGCATCTATTTACAATCTGGTTATTCATCGGATGGATATGAAAAGCTTTCTTGAATGGTGAATTGGAATAGGAGGTTTATATGAACCAACCTTAGGGCTTCATCATGCCAGGCAATGAAAACAAGGTGTGTAAACTGATTAAGTCTCTTTATGGACTTAAGCAGGCACCTAAGCAATGGCATCAAAAGTTGATGAAGTGGTTTTGTCTAGTGGTTATGTTCTTAACCAAGCTGACAAATGTGTATATAGCAAGTTTGATGAATCTGGTAAAGGAGTCATCATTTGTCTATATGTTGATGACATGTTGATCTTTGGCAGACCAAAATCAGGTTGACCTGACAAAGGAATTTTTGTCATCAAGGTTCTCCATGAAAGACATGGGGAGGCTGATGTTATCCTTGGTATAAGGATTAAACATGAAAGTAATAGAATTTCTATCTCTCGGTCTCATTATATTGAGAAGGTACTGAGGAAATTCAATTACTTTGATTGTACTCCGTGAGTACTCCTATGGATACTTGTGAGAAGCCGATGCCTAATCATGGCAAGGCTGTATCTCAACTTGAGTATTCTAGGGTAATTGGTTGCCTGATGTATGCCATGACTTGTACAAGACCTGATATTGGTTTTGCAGTGGGAAAATTGAGCGGGTATACTAGTAATCCTAGTGCTCATCAATCGGCAAGCAGTTCAAAGGGTACTGAAGTATTTGAAGAGAACTATGGATTATAGTCTCTCATATACTGGTTACCCATCAGTGTTGGAAGGTTACAGATGTAAGTTGGATCGAGTAACACTGAAGACATTCGTCTACCAGTGGCTGGGTATTTCTACTTGGTGGAGGTGCAATTTCTTGGGCATCCAAGAAGCAAACTTGCATCACCAGTTCAACAATGGAATCTGAATTTGTGGCTCTAGCAGTTGCGGTAAAGAAGTTGAATAGTTGAAAAACTTGCTTCTTGAGATTCCATTGTGGCCTAAACCTATAGCACCTATTTCTATCCGTGTGATAGTGCGGCTACATTGGCTAAGGCTTATAGCGAGATGTACAATGGTAAGTCTAGACACTTAGGTGTCAGGCATAGCATGATTCGTGAGCTTATCATGAATGGGGTGGTATCTATAGAGTTTGTGAGATCTCAACAGAACTTAGCGGATCACTTGACGAAGGGTCTGGCTAGAGACTTGGTTATAAAGTCTACTAAAGGGATGGGTTTAAGTCCAACTTAGTCACTGAATGCTAGGACACCAAACTCCCTCCTGAGGAAACTTAGGAGCTGAGTTCAATGTGGAAAGCTGAACATTCAGTGTACTGGAGCACATGTTTTATTTACATCCCAAGGTTGTGCTCAAACCTGCTGAAAGGAGGATGAAGTCTTTACTTCTTAATGGTTAATTTTCTTTGAAAAAGTGCTTGGAGGAGCATGACTAAAGAGGAACCACCTATGTAAATGTTGAAGTTTTGCCGCTTGAGGAAGCTTTGGACTTTTAGCTTTTGCAACATTTATGAATTTGGATATGGACACATGGCTTGTATAGTGTCAAGAGCTTTTAAGTGTTTGAAAACTTGTGTGTATTTTATCTTCAGGTATTCAAATGGGTTGAAGGGTTCAATTCTTAGAACACCCCGATTCTCGAATATTTGAACGTGTAATTTACTAAGATGGAAATTCAATCCTCGGGACATTTTCGTTTATGCACATGTTTTGATTGATGTTTATTTTTCATGCAAAGGAAGTGAACTAAATTTGGGGAGGATTGTTGGAAAATTTAGTGCACTTGTGGGATTAGTTCACACCTTGTAATGGGTTAGGAGGTACGGAGTGTACACCCATAAGGTCCATGAACACCCGACTCTTATAGTTGTTTGTATTGGTAGTACTTGGTGAAAGTCTTTGCTGGTGAAAGTCTGCCTGTGGAAAGTACTGCTTGTGGTTTCCACGATAAGCGGTGCTTTCAGCGATAGGCGATGTTTCCACTCGATAGCACTGTGAAAGTATCTGATGCTATGAAAGTACTCGATAGCGGTGTTTCCACTGATAGGCTGTATTTCCACTTTGTAAGTGAAAGTACGCTAGTGGAAAGTACTGCTAAATGGCGCTTACAACTTTTATGACCACGTTTAATTGGTCATGTAACCACTAACAGCTATAATGGGGATAATTATGAGGCTATTAATGGGCCGATTAATACTCATAATTCCATTGGAATAGCTCAAGAGTAACCTCCTATATATAGGAGATCTGAACATGCATGAAGAACACACAGAAAACACTAAGCACTTATAAGCGCAAGGGTTATTGAATTGTGCCTAATTCTATAACTGCATTTGGTCTTATCCCAAGTAGATATTCGTGTAACCCAGGCATTAGGGTCGAATAGTTTACTTTGGAAAGTGATCACACGATTCCAAGTGATATCCGGTAACCACCTAGTGGTATTGCTACTGTCATTGATTGTCTTAACCCTGTTCTGGGACGAATAACCTCCAACAAGTTTGATGCTTTAAATATAATGAGAAAATAAAAAGTTATTTAATCATACAAGTTATAGTGCTAATCAAGATGGTAAGATTTTTAATCACACCACATATCAACAACACAATAACATAATACTAATCTTAACTTGATGAAACAACATAGCTTTAGTATATAACCTACCATCATTTTCTTTCTATTACCTATGTGGCATAAACAAAATTGGTTATCAATAAAATGTATTTAAGACACATGTAAAGTGTTTCCTTTTTTTTTTGTAACAAGGGTCGTTTATTTACCTCCACTTATACTCAAGCTTAGCTACCTTTGTTGTTTTTTAAACTTTAAAATCTTTTGTTAAAAGAAGGGAAAAAGGTTGCTTAACTTGATATTTATATCACTATTGTTTACAATGATATATTGCGTGAAGTATATCACTATACTAAATTATAATTTTGCACCTCAATGACATGTTTTTCTGATACTTAGTGTAAATGCTACTTGTTTAGCCTCAATGATTCTTTAAACTGGTTAGAGTGAAACATGCTCTCGTGAATCTTGTACACTTTTAGAATTTGCTCATCGGTCATCGGTGTCAGATCATAAGCAATTTCAAAAAAATTTCACCTTTCATTACCGCTAGGCCATATCTGCGATAATCCCAAATCTGTCATAACAATACATATTATTGTCTACCAACAGCTTAAATTCTCTTCAATTTAAGATATAGGTTTAATGAATGTCGAAACATATTTTGCTCCTCTTAGCTAATAGAAAATTTTTTTTTCCCGAAGAGCAAAATGTCACATAATATCCTAAAGAGAATGAATTTCAAAGAAGAGTACCCACAAAAGCAAAAAAATTTGTTTGCTACCTACAAAAAGAAATAGTGGCAAGTATCATACTTTTTTTTTAATTATTTGCCTTTTTTTTTTAGACAATGTGATGTGGACGATTAAAATGTGCCATATATTAACGTTTACCACGTATACTAATCCAGTCCTAATAAAAAATATAATAATAAAATAAAATTAATTCAACAAATTATGTATGAACGATGCTCTAACTTAGGCATTTAGTGAATTATCTTAAATTATTCTCGTAGTTAAGAGGAAAATAGAATTACACGTTTATTTTGTAGTAGCCTAAGCTATAAATATAAATAAAATCTTCACATCCCTAGCTATAATTAGTTATATACTCCGTATGTTTTATACTTAATTGGACGATTTATTTGCTTTACAACAAATTATTAATCTTTTGAAATTTCTTAATTTTTGTAACATCTATGTAACTAAACATGTAGATGACGAAAAAATATAAGGTTTCAAACAATTAATGTGAAGAGACGATGTTAACTTAAAATAGCACCAAATTTTAATTAATAGGTGATCTAACGTTCAAAATATTCTTGCAAAGTAGGATACTTTAAATCTTATTTCGATCATATATACATATAAAATTTGATGCTTTAAATCTAACAAACAAAAAGCCTTCTAAACATGAGTGATATAGCTTTGAATATCATATTAAAGAGTCATCAAGCTTTGAATATCATGAAAAACACAAAAGTTTTTAATATTTGTAACTTCTATGTAACTAAACATGTAGATGACGAAAAAATATAAGGTTTCAAACAATTAATGTGAAGAGGCGATGTTAACTTAAAATAGCACCAAATTTTAATTAATAGGTGATCTAACGTTCAAAATATTCTTGCAAAGTAGGATACTTTAAATCTTATTTCGATCAATATATACATATAAAAGTTTGATGCTTTAAATCTAACAAACAAAAAGCCTTCTAAACATGAGTGATATAGCTTTGAATATCATGAAAAACTCAAAAAGTTGATTAATCATACAAGTTATCGTATGCGATATTATATGCCCAGATATAACAACCAGGACATAGAAACCCACGACAATAACATAATACTAAACTCAACTTACCCAATCAATGTAACTTTAGTATATAACTTGCCATCATTTTCATTCTATTACCTATGTGGGATCAAAAATAACTATTTGAGTTAATTACATAAATCATCTTTGTGGTTTGGTTAAAATTACGGATCTTGTCCCTGTGGTTTTTTTTAAGCGGGTTACGTCCCCGTGGTTTCTCAAAGTTATGGATCTTGTCCAAATTTTGACCCGCTCGTTAAAAAGGACGTAACTTGACATGATGGACTAACGAAGTGGTTAACCTTGTAAATTACTCTTAAAATACAAACCACAGGGACGATATATGTAATTTACTCTTAAAAAAAATCTCTAATTTTATTTTACGAAAATATTTTAATTTTATTATAATAAATTAAAAAAAAAAAAAAAAAAAAAAAAAAACTTAAAAAAAATTAAGTTTTGTTAAAAACAATATTACAAAATTTAATAAAAAAAATCATTTTACTATAACACTTTAAAAAACTGTTTATTTAAAAAATTAATTTTATAAACTTTTTAATAATAATTAAAAAAAACGTTAAAATAAAATAATTTTGTAAAATAATATTATAAAACTAAAAAAAATCATTTTACTATAATATTTTACAACATTTGTTCATTTAAAAAAAATTATTAAATATTTTTTGGAAGAAATTAAAAAAATTAGAAAAAATCTTTTTTAAATTTTATTATAAAAACGGATGAAAGAGCCATTTTTATTCGTTTTCGATCGTTTTTATAAAAAGCAAAAAAAATCGTATAAAAAAGGATGAAAACGTACGAAGATGTACAAAAATGCATTAAAACATATAAATGTCCGTTTTAATGCGTTTTCGTACGTTTTTGATAAAATATACGAAAGCGTACAAAAAGTACGAAAACGCATTAAAAGAGACATTTATACGTTTTAAAAAGGACATTTATACACATAAGAACGGGCATTTATACGGACATTTTTTTTCTTTTTATAAAAATGGACATTTATACGTATAAAAATTGTGCTTTCATCCGTTTTTATAATAAAATTAAGAGTTAATTACATTTTTCAGTACGTTTTTGTACGCTTTAGTACGTTTTATCAAAAACGTACGAAAACACATTAAAACGTACACTTATATGTTTTAATTGCGTTTTTGTACGTCTTCGTACGTTTTCATCCGTTTTTATACGATTTTTTTTGCGTTTTATAAAAACGGACGAAAACGTATAAAAATTGCGGTTTCATCCGTTTTTATAATAAAATTAAAAAAATATATATTTTTTCTAATTTTTTTTAGTTTATTCTAAAAAATATTTAATCTTTTTTTTTTTTAAATGAACAGATTTTGTTAAATATTATAGTAAGCTCAGTGTTGATACTACTGCCTATAGTTCAGAAAATACACAAGCATTATTTAACACGAAGAAATATAGCTAATTGTGTTGTTGTTTGTTGAGTTATGGTTAGTTTCAATCTAACTAATGAAATAAACCAAATAATTTTGAAAGAATTTTTATTCATCGCTCACCTTAATCACAATTGGTCTTTACCTACCAACCTCTTTTCTTCCGTCATATTTGTGGTGTGATGCACCAAAACCATATAATACCGGTCATCGGTGTCAGATCATAAGCAATTGCAAAACATTTATCACCTTTCATTACCGCTAGGCCATATCTGCAATAATCCATAATATTGCAAAATCACTTCTGCAATATATGGACTATGGATTATAAAACAAAGATAGTATTGAAGCTCTCAATATCAATTTAACGGAAAAATCACTTATGTCTTATGGGTTGATTTCAAAACCAAAATAGTATTGAACCTCTTAATATTATCAGTTTTGATTTGGTACAAGTTAACATGATGAATAACTGATAAGACATCGTTTTGTAACAAGTAATTAATAAACAAGCTAATTATACAAGAACCATTTAATTAGCTAATTGTAATAGTTAAATGTTTTTAACCACAAAAAGTGTTTTAGATAACTACATAATGTTAACGATGAATAAAAACTTTTTAGAGAACCACAAAAACTTTTCCAAGAAACCAAAACGTTAATAAGTACATATTATATATTATGTATTTGTCCACATGCTTTGGTGAGCAATAGTATACATCAACTTACCAAACCAACTTAACTTTAGTATATAGCTTACCAAGTTTTCTTTCTAATACATATGTGGGATTAAAAAAAACAATCTTCTTCCAATCTGATGGCTCTTTATTTATGAAACTATATATTCATTCTATCATATGACAATTCTAACTAAAAAAAGCCTTTATCGCTTAGTGTGTGGTTCAAACGAGCTTTCAACCTCTTCTAATGTAGTAGGTTCTATTGTTACAATTTTTCCAATTTTAATTTGACACAAACATGATGAGACACAACTTTCATATATTTGTTATGTTAGTTAACAAAATGCATTTTTTTTAAATGACATTAAGTGGTGGGTTGATTTGTTTTGCACATAGAAGACTTTCAAGTTGTAAGATATTGTCCTCATCTTTATTTTTTTTATTGATTAAACTTTTACTTTTCAATTGATTGCATTATCCTTTCTAAGCAATTAACATTGAAAACTAGTTATGAGAAACTTGGATAGTTATAAAACTAGGGCAAATTGCATAAAAGTGTACCAAACTTATAGCCAATTTCAATTTAATGTACTCTACTTTTTTTCTTCAATTTAATGTACTAAACTTATTTTAGATTGCAATGTAAGACATATAACGAATTTCTCAGTTATCTTATGTTGAAAAAATTACACGTTTCGTCCCTATGGTTTATCCCAATAACATTCGTAGTCCCTATTTCATTTTAATTACGCCAGAAAAATATTTTCGTCCGCTTTTATACGTTTTCATACGTTTTGTCAATTTTTATACGTTAACTTTTTAAAAGAAATTAAAATTTTAAAAAAATTTACAATTTAAAAAAAATTAAAAAATAATTTTTAAAAAAAACAACAAAATTTTTAAATTTATTTAAAAAAGATAATTTTTTTAAAAACACTTAAAGTTTTTAAAAAATTTAAAATTAAAAAAAAAAGTTTTTATCCAGATTTTTAAAAATAAAACTTTAAAAATTTTAATCTTTTAAAAAAATTACTTTTAATTTTTTTTTAAGTTTAAAACATTTTATATATTTTTTAAAAATTTTAATTTTTTTAAAATTCTTTTTTAAATTCTAACTTTTTTATTTTTTTTTAAACTTTAATTTTTTTAAAAAAATTTCTTTTTAAAAAAAATTAAAAATTTTATTGTTTTTATAAAAGTTTATTTTTTTCAAAAAAAATAATTTTTTTTAAAACATTAATTTAAAAAAAATGTATTTTTTTAAAATTTTAACGTATAAAAATTGACAAAACGTATGAAAACGTATAAAAGCGGACGAAAACATTTTTCTGGCGTAATTAAAATGAATTAGGGACTACGAATGTTATTGGGATAAACCATAGGGACGAAACATGTAATTTTTTCAACATAAGATAATTGAGAAATCCGTTATATGTCTTACATTGCAATCAAAAATAAGTTGAGTACATTAAATTGAAGAAAAAAAAGTAGAGTACATTAAATTGAAATTGACTATAAGTTGAGTACACTTTTATGCAATTTGCCCATAAAACTATTTTGTGAGAGTTTAAATTGACACATGTGGGCTCTAATCTCCAAATCCGATCATAACCATTGTATAATCAGTTGTATAAGAAATCAAAGATAAATGAAATCTTCACATCCTTAGCTATAATCAGTTGTTTATGTTTTATATATACTTGGGATATATTTGCTCTACAACAACTAATTATTCTTGTGAAATCTCTTAATTTTTGTACTTTTATGTAACTAGATGTAGATCAAGATTCAAGAATATAGATCAGTTAATTGCTTAGAAAGGTGTGTCGAATTAAAATAGCACAAATGTTAGCAAGGAAGTGATCGATCTAACGTTAAAATATTCATGAAGTCAGATACTCTGAATTCTATTAAGATCAATATATGCATATAAAAGTTTGATACTATAAATCCAACAAATAAAAAAAGCTTATTAACCATGAGTGATGTAGCTCTCAATATTATTAAAAAAATAAAAAGTTAATTAGTCATACAAGTTATAGGCATGATGCTACATAAACTGATTTGTTAACCATAATCCATATCATCATGACAATAGCATAATACTGATCTTAATTTGGTGTAACAAGATAACTTTAGTATATAACCTACCATCCTTTTCTTTCTATTATCAATGTGGGATCAGAAACATGAGGGGTAGTATGCTTGCTTATATTCCTGAGATTGCAGTGCTTGACTCTGTGGGTCTTGGATACTCGATGGGAAAAGAATAAGTCTTCTGAGTACTGTTTGAAGCATGTTTGCAACCATGGTAAGGATCTTAAAAGTCACTTCTTTGTTTCAGGTTGCCGACTCTCTAGCTATTAGTCGATTGCTTGGTGGACCTTGCCTTAAAACTTATGATTCCCTGACCGAACAAGAGATTTCTGAGCAAGTGATTTTCAATATACTCAACAGAAACATCGACTCTTACACTCCTGACCCCAAGGTTTACCCCTTGGCTTCTTATCAGGAAAACATGCATGTTGTTGGTTACATGCACTTGGGTGTTTTTTGTGGGTCTGTCTCTCTCTCTTGATGATTGGAACCCTTGTCTTTTGTTAAGTTTTTGCATTGTCTTTCATTCTTAACTTTCGATATATAAACTTTGGTACATAATGGCAAAGATGCTCTAGAGTGCAATGTTGTCTTGTTTAACAGTCTATTTTGTTGCATTCGATGCATAGTCGTCATACTTTAATTTATGTCTCTTTTGGATTGTTGGCAATGAGCAAGTTGCCACTTTGGATATATACATCATCACCATCAGTTTGAAAAAGGAGACGATCTCGGTAGAGGTATTGACCTCAATCTTGATGAATGATGAAATCTTTTTTAGTCTTCTTCCAATAGAAGCTCGGAATCCACCTTCCCTCAGTTCCTTCTTTGGTGGTCAAACAAAATGATCATATTCATTTTTACGGGTGAATTGTGTGAAAAAGACCACCAAGTTCGTCCTTTGCTCGGTCAAAAACAATTGCACCGTTAAAATCGCTAATAAGTGTTTTCACATCAATATCATATCCGGGTATGTTTCTAACTAGCATTGGTGATTCATGCCACCTTTAAAAAAAAATCATTATATTTAAACAATAAATATATATATAATTTATAACAAATAAACCAAGAAGCTAAATTCTACAAACTACAAAAAAAATATCGTTCAGGTCGCAAGAGAATCCTTATCCACGAACAAAGACCTGGCAAAAACTTGGCATCACTTGAAATAATTGGACGTAACATCTCTGCCTCACAATAATCTAATATTCGTCGAGTGCTTCATAGATATGATTTGACCAATGTTCGAAAAACAAAATTCAAAAACCAAGAGAAAAGACACGACGTTTTCTGATTGATAGTCTCATCATTTGTTAAGCAACACAAGAAATCAAATTTAGCTGAAATCATCACATCCTTAGCTATAATCAGTTGTATACGATTTAATCCTTGGACGATATATTTACACTACAATATATTATTATGTGAAATTTCTCAACTTTAACATCTATGTAACTCTTTGTAGATCAAAAATAGAATTTTAGCCAGGAGGTGATTTAACGTTATAATATTCATGCATATGAGAGTTTGATGCATGCTTTAAATCCAACATATAAAAAGCTTTTACCATGAGTGATCTAGCTCCAAATATGATGGAAAAATAAAAAGTTAATTAATCATACAAGTTATTATATGGATAATGCATGCATCGATGTTATGTATTAACCGATACAAGTTTTAACCTAATGATAACATAATACTAATTTCAACTTAGCCTACCAACATAATTTTAGAATATAAGCCACATCTTTTTCTTTCTATTACCTATGTGGGATAAAAAAACAAACTTTTATCTAGAAAATATATACATGCAAGCTATTTGCCTTTCTACAATGAAGGTTCTTTATTTACAGACATACTCAATGTAACTTTTGTTTTGAAACTTGAAAATCTTTTGTTAATAAAAAGGGAACAAGGTTGCTCAACTTGGTATGTAGTGACGAGATAACCTTAGAGCTTTAGAGAGACCTAAATACCATTCCACATAACGAGCTATAGAAAATTAAAATCCGGACGAAATAGCTTAAAGACGTCAAAGACTAATGGTGTTGTTGAAATATTTGATGAAAAAGAATATGTCTCTATGGGTTTGTGTCTTACCACTGCTTGGGAGGAAATCTTGGACCATAGTTAGCATCAGAAGAATCGAAGATCCATGAGTTGATCAATAGAAGAAGAACCAAAGTAAGGGTCATGCTTGAAATAGAGAATGTAGTTGACTTAAAAGTTTAATGCTTTAAGTCCAACAAATTAATAAAGCTTTCGTACCATCTAGCTCTGAATATTTAAAAAAAAAACAAAGATAGTTAATTAATCATAAAAATTTTCGTACACTAGATTACATGTACAGATTTAATAACCGGCACATGGAATTAATGCACAATTACATAATATTAAGCTTAAGTTGGTCAACCAACAACTTTAATATATAAGCTACCATACTTTTCTTTCTGTTACATGTAAAATAAAGTAAAATAAAGTCGAATACCGTTTTCATGAGTTATGAGTCTCAATATCGTCTTTCACGGTGTATGGTGGAGGTTGAGTGTAGACAACCTTACTCCTACCTAAAGTAGAGAGGTTGCTGCTGATTCTATCTAAGGTAGAAAATGACCTCCAACCTTTTTGTAACGAGTGAGGATCAAACTCTTGACCTCTAGGTTCAGAGGCAAATGGTTTTCCAACTTTTCTTTCTATTACCGGGATACAAAACCATTTTTTGTCAAGAAAATGTATTAAATCATTTTCTTTCTATTACCTATGTGGGATACAAAACAGTTTTTTATCAAGAAAATGTATCTAACAAATGTAAAAGTGTCTACTGTTTTTTATAAAAAGGGTTGTTTGTTTACTTCCACTCATACTCAAGTTTAGCTACCTTTTGTTTTTCAAACTTGAAAATTTTCTTTTAAAATAGGGGAACGAAGTTAACTTTAAAGTTTTTTTCAACTAGCATTAACTTAATGTAAAAAATAGGGGAACTTTTTCTTTCTATTTACCCATCTTGGATTAAAAAAACTGTAAAAAGTATCGGCACACATACGAGTTATCATGTAATGCTAGTTTTTGGTTTCCAAACTTAACTACCTTGTTTTATGTGAAACAAGAAAATATTTTTTCTATAAGATAATTTGTAAGGAGAAAACCCCTTCCGCCTTACGATTTGATTTCGAACTAAAACAGTATTGAACCTCTTAATATTTCTAGATTTGTTTTGGTAAAAATTAAATGATGAATTACTAAAGTGGATAAGACATACCTGTAACATACAAGTTTCACAATGGAAACAAACTAAGACATTTTTCTAGAATTAGATGAGGTACACTCAAAAACACTTTCTTAAAATATTTGTATTATTGTATAGTGAGAAACTTGGATAGTTATAAAACTATTTTGTGAGAGTTTAAATTGACATATGCGTGCTCTAATCTCCAAATCTGGTCATAACCATAAAATAATTAGTTGTATTAGAAATAAAAGACAAATGAAATCTTCACATCCTTGGCTATAATCAGTTGTGTACGTTTTATACTTGGGTGATATATTTGCTCTACAACAACTAATTATCTTGCGAAATTTTTTTAATTTTTGTAACTTCTATGTAACTATACGTGTAGATGAAAAAACAAAGGTTTGAAAAAATGATGTGAAGTGGCGATGTTAAGTTAAACTAGCACCAAGTTATATTCAAGAGCTGATGTAACGTTCAAAATATTCATGCAAAATCTAACAGGTAAAGAGGCTTTTTAAACATGAGTGTTCTAGCTTTCAATATCATCAAAAAGAGTGATCTAGCATTGAATATCATAAAAAACACAAAAAGTTGATTAATCATACAAGTTATCGTTCATGAGATTCCCTGCACAGATTTAGTAATTTATGATTTTATAATCAGCACATGAAATCCCAGTACCATAACATAATACTAAACTCAACTTAGCCAACCAAGATAACTTTAGCATATAAGCTACCTTCCTTTTCTTTCTATTTCCTGTGGGATCAAAAACAATTTTTCTATTAAGAAAATGTATCTAACACATGTGAGGCATCTGCTTTTTTATAACGAGGGTTGTTTATTTACCTCTAGTACTCATACTCAAGCATAGCTATCTTTTTGTTTTGAAACTTGAAAATATATTGTTAAAAGATTGAGGGGAACAAGGTTGCTCATATATAGTTTAACAAATTTAGGTGTTGGGAACTTGATGTTGTTACAAGATAACTTTTTAGAGTTTTGGAAAGACCATGCCAACGAAATGAGCAAGTCGCCACTTTAGATTTTTACATCATCACCATCAGTTGGAAAACGGACATGATCTCGGTAGAGGTATTGACCTCAATCTTGATGATTAGACTTCTTGAATATGATATATTTTCTATTATTTTTCCAATAAAAGCTCGGAATCCACCTTCCGTGAGTTCCTTCATTCGTGGCAAAAAAAAAATTAAAATGATCATATTCAATTTTTCGGGTGAATTGTGTGAATAAGAGCACCAAGTTCGTCCTTTACTCGGTAAAAAATACTAGCACCTTTAAGATCGCTAATCGGTGTGTTCACGTCAATATCGTCTCCCCTCCCATGAGTTTCTTCTCGATAGCGAGGTGAATGTTCTTTCTTACTTACGGCCTTTAAATTATTAACAAAACTAAATACTGTAGGTGATACCATAATTAGCATATTCAGATTTTTTATGTTTCTAACTGATTCATGCCACCTGTATCAAATAAACCACGAAGCTAAATTACACAAAATACAAAATAAAAAAGCGTTAAAGTTGCAAGAGAATCCTTATCCCACAAAACAAATACCTTGCAAAAGCTTGGCACCTGTTGAAATACTTGGATATTAACACGGCTTCTTCACAGTAATCAAATATTCGTAGAATGTTTCATCGATATGATTTTACCTTTTTTGGTTGATAGTTTCACCATTTGTTAAACAACACAAAAAATCAAATTTAGATGAAATCATCACATCCTTAACTACAATCAGTTGTTGTATACGATTCTATCCTTGGAAGATATTATTTACTCTCCAATATATTATCCCTTGATGAAACTTATTAACTTTTGTAACTTCTCTGTAACTATATGTAGATCAAGAATATAGGTTTGAAACAATCGCTGTGAAGAGGGTATGTTGACTTAAAAATAGCACAAATGTTAGTCATGAACTGAATAGCCACGAAGTGATCTAACGTTCAAAATATTCATGAAGTCGGATAATTTAAATTTCATTACGATAAATACATATACGCATATAAAATTTTGATGCATAAAACAACAATTATAAAAGCTTTTTAACCATGAGTGATCTACCAATATCATCGAAAAATAAAAATAAAAAGTTAATTAATCATACAAGTTAGCGTCATGATATTATTACAAGCACAGATTTATTAATCGGTGCTTGTACAAGGTCTATGACAATAACATAATATTAATGTTAACTTAGTCACCCAACGTAACTTTAGGATATAAGCTACCATCATTTTCCTTCTATTACCTATGTGGGAATAAAACAAACTTTTCTCTTGAAAATATATAAACACATGCAAGCTATATGACTTCTTTGACATTGATTAAACCGGTTATTACTTATTACCATCGACTAAAAACTCGATACCACTTGAAATAATTGGTCATTAACACGGCTTCTTCACAATAACCTAGCTAACGTTTGTGGCGTGTTTCATTGATATATGACTTGACCAGTGATCGGTAAACTAACATTCAAGAACCAAGCAAAAAAGACATGACCTTTTTGGTCGATAGTCTTGTCTAGTTGTATTTTGTATTTCAAGTATCATAATCCTCTTATAAAACGTAGTAATTTTTTATTTTTATTGCCCATGTGGGATAATAGCAATATTTACAATGAAAGAATATCGGTACACATACGAGTTATTTTTTAATGCTAGTTTTTAATTTACTCCACTAAACTTAATTGCCTGATTTATTGGAAACAAGAAAAATCATTTTTCTAGATGGTAATTTGTAGCCAAAAAACCACTTACGCGTTAAGATTTGATTACGGAAGGAAAATAGTATTGACCCTCTCAATATTCCTAGTTTTATGTACAACTTAACATGATGAATAACTCAAGTGGATAAGACATTGTTTTGTAACAAGTAATTAACAAACAAGCTAAGTTATACAATAAGCATTTAATTAGCTAATTGTAAAGGTTAAATGCTTTTAAACCACAAAAAGCTAAAGTTTTTTAACTATAAAGTGTTTCATCTTCTTAAATTAAAAGTGTAATAGTTATTTTTTTGAATATCATAAATAAAATTGTTTTCAGATAACTACAAAAAGGTAACGATGAATAAAAACTTTTCAAAGAATCACAAAAAGTTAACGATGAATAATTTTTTCAAGAAACCAAAAAGTTAATGAGTCATACAAGTTATCGTACATGAGAACACGACAGACAAATTATTTATTTGTAAGAGCATTATGTGAACAATAACATAATAATAACATCAAATTACCAAACCAAATTACCAAACCAACTTAACTTTAGTATATAGGCTACCAATGTTTTCTTTCTATTACCTATGTGGGATAAAAAACAATCCTCTTTCAGACTCCTAACTATTTTTTTATTCTATTTTATGAAACTATAAAATCATTCTTTCAGATGATAATTCTAACCAAATAGCATAAACATATTGTTGTTTTACAAATTAACATGATGAATAACTAGGCGGATAAAACATCATTAATAAACAAGTTACACAATATAAAAAAACTAATATATTTTTCAATAATTAGATGAGGTACACTAAAAAGTAAAAACACACACTTAAAATATATTGTATTACTGTATATAGTAAGAATCCTTTACTAGAGACCGCAAATGTGCTTCTTACCCATTTAAGCTCACGTATTCATTTTGTCATAAACTCGTAATTGGTTAATATAACTATTAAGAAGTATTACAGTGCAAGTGTGTAACCCATTTAAGTTTTAAATGTACATGAATCATAAAATACATTGTTAAGCAATATAAAATATCAAATAGAGATGTACATCCTTAACTATAATCACTTGCATACATTTTATCAAAAAGATTGTCTTAACTTCAAAATATTCATATAAAACTCAGATGCTTTAATCTCATCACAATATCAAAAAAGGAAAAAAAAAATAATAAATAAATAAATAAAATAAAAAACCTCACCAGGTTCAAAATGTAGATATACATGTAATAAGTGCTGCCTTTTGCAAAACTCATAAAAAGTTAAGAAATACCAATAACATGATAGATTTTCAACCTATCCTACAATTGTCCGATGAATAACATAATATTAATATCAATTTACTCAACTATCATGCCTTTACTATATAACCTACCGACTTCTTCTTTTCGTTACCAATGTAGGATCAAAAACATTACAGGAAAAATGTATCAACACATGTAAGCTATCATCTTTTTCATTTTTAATGAAGGTTCTTTATTTATGTTTACTAAAATTCGAGCTTAACTACCTTTTTATTATAAAATTCGAGCTTAACTACCTTATGTGTATCTCGAAGAAAAGAAATAGATGTATGCATGATTTGTATTTAGTCCATTGTTTTTATTAATTCAACTTTTACTTATCTATTGATTTGCATTATCTTTTTCAAGCAATATTGAATACTAGTTATGAGAAAATTAAATAGTTACTGTATAAAACTATTTTGTAAGAGTTTAAATTGACACATGTATGCTATAATCTCGAAATCCGGTCATAACCTTAGAATAATCAGTTCTGTAAGAAATCAATGATAAATGAAATCTTCACATCCTTAGCTATAATCAGCTGTATACGTTTAATACTTGGGCGGTATATTTGCTCTACAACAAGTAACTATTCTTGTGAAATTTCTTAATTTTTGTAACGTAATGTAACTATATATGTGGATGAAGGAATGCATAGAGGTTTCAAACAATTGATGTGAAGAGGCTATGTTGACTTAAAATAGCACACATGTTAGCCACGTGGTGATCTAACATTCAAAAATCAAAATATTCATAAAGTTTGATACTTTAAATTCCACTACGATCAATATATGCATATATAAGTTTGACGCTTGAAATTCAACAAGTAAAAAAGCTTTTTAACCATGAGTTATCTAGCTCTAAATATAATGAAAAGAAAAAAGTTAATTAACCATACAAGTTATTTGGAGAAAATACAAACTGCGATATTTTCATCGCACGCCATATCATCACCACAATAACATAATACTAACCTTAACTTGGACAACTAACATATATTTAGTATATAAGCTACCATCCTTTTCTTTCTACTACCTATGTGGGATCAAAAACATTTTTTTTTATCAAGAAAATGTATACACATGTAAGGTGACTGTTTTTTCTTATAACTAGGGTTGTTTGTCAGGGGCGTACCTACTTAGGAGCCGGGTGTGGCACCGGTCACACCCGATTTTAAGTCCCGAAGTGTAAATTGTTTGTCTTTTCTTGATATGCGCAACCCTATTTTTGCTAATAAATTCCTTATAGTGCAATTTTAATAACGACAATCATCATTAGAAGAGAAAAAAACCTATACACAATTTTGAGTCCGTTTCTGCTCATACTTAAGCTTAGTTACCTTTTTGCTTTTAAAACTTGAAAATCTTTTGTTAAAAGAGGGGCTATTTGGGTCGGAACTTAATGTTGTGACGAGCTTTAGAAAGACCATGCCAACGAAATGGCTTTAAGACGTCAAGTGGTGTTGATGTGTTTGATAATATGATGTCGTAGTAGTCGTTATATTATTTGTTTGGAAAAGGAAAAGATGATTGTGCATGTTCAAGACTCATGAGGGCTTTAATTTTCTATATCACACTTGGGTGTTTTTAGTGGGTCTGCACTTTCTCACTTGATGTATACGGAACCCTTGTCTTTTATTAAGTTTTTGCTTTGTCTTTCATTCTTTATTTGGATATATATGCATTGGTACCATGATGGCAAAGATGAGTCTAGAGGGCAATGTTGTCTGCGTTAAGAGTCTATTTTATTTCATTAGATGCTTAGTCGTCATACTTTATGTCTCTCTAGGATTGTTGGCAATGAGCTAGTTGCCACTCTGGATATATACATCATCACCATTAGTTTGAAAAAGGACACGATCTCGGTAGAGGTATTGACCTCAATCTCAACGATTAGACTTCTTGAAGATGAAATTTTTTCTAGTCTTATTCCAATAGAAGCTCGGTATCCACCTACCTTAAGTTCCTTCATTCATGGCGAAACAAATTAAAATGATCATAATCATTTTTTCGGGTGAATTGTGTCAATAAGAGCACCAATTTCGTTCTTTGCTCAGTTAAAAATACTTGCACCTTTAAAACCACTAATCGGTGTGTTCACATCAATATCATCTCCCTTCCCATGAGTTTCTTTTCGATAGCGAGGTGAATGTTCTTTTCTTATTTCATATTCTTACTTCCGCCTTTAAATTATCTAGTGCCCCATAATAAACAAAACTAAATAGGTGATACGATAATTAGCATATTCGGATTTTATTTGTTTTTAACTAGCATTGGTGATTCATGCTGTCTTTATCACAAATAAACCAAGAAGCTAAATCAGACAAAATACAAAATAAAAAGTCGTTAAGGTCGCAAGAGAATCCTTATCCCACAAAACAAATACCTGGCAAAAACTTGGCATCACTTGAAATAATTGGACATTAACATGGCTTCTCCACAATAATCTAATGTTCTTAGAGTGTTTCATTGATATGATTTGACCAATGATCAAAAACCAACATTCGAAAACCAAGCGAAAAAGAAACGATCAATATATGCATATATGAATATAAGATTTTGATGCTTTAAATCCAAAAACTAGAAAAGCTTTTTAACCAAGAGTAATCTACCTCTGAATATAAGGAATATCATGAAAATATAAAAAGTTTATTAATCTTATAAGTTATCGCCATGAAATTATTAGAAGCATATAAGCCTCATCCTTTCCTTCTATTACCTATGTGGGAATAAAACAAACTTTTCTCTTGAAAATATAAAAACACATGCAAGTTATTTGACTTTTTAATATTATCAATTGATTTTCATCAAGGCCTACGTTTGTTTGTTTGCATGATTTGTATTGGTTCAACTTTTACTTATCAATGATGAGTAACCACAGCCGCACAATAAAAGATGCATTTTTCATGAATTTCTCCTTCTTCATTTGAAATGTGTGGCTACAAATATTTCTCATTCTTTTTATTTTATTTTCTCTTCTCACTAGATCCTTTCCCGATTGCATTATCCTTTCTAAGTAACATTGAAGACTAGTTATAAATCTACTTTGTGAGAGTTTAAATTGACACATGTGCTATAATCTCCGAATCCGGTCATAACAATAGTATAATCAGTTGGTATAACAAATCAAAGACAAATGAAATCTTCACATCCTTAGCTAGAATCAGTTGTATACTTGGGCGATATATTTGCTCTACAACAACTAATTATTTTTTTGAAATTTCTTATTTTTGTAACTTTTATGTTATATGTAGATGAAGGAATAGAGGTTTCAAACAATTAATGTGGAGGTGTTGTTAATTTAAAGTAACACAATTTTATTATGAGCAAATTCTCTAACTAGGCCAAAAACTCAACCATGGTCCCTTTTGTGGTCACTTTCATATGTCTTTTCCCATTTTGGTCATGCTCGACTGCTCAACTGCTCGACTCCATTAAGTTTTTGACATATGGCAATGCAAGTACAAAAATTAGGTGGGAATAATTTATTATTTTTTGCTTAAATGACAATTATACCCTTAATTTCTCCACCACACAAATCTTATCTTATCTTGCTTGTATTTCACATGTATATTCAACCCAAAGAAACAGCCACATCTATTAATTAAGGAGTATTCTTTTCTTGCTTGCCTAGGCCATCGTGTGATATTAAAACAAAAAGGAGGTTATGAATCACCAGGTTTCTAACTCTGTTATTTTTGGCTTGCCTAGTATGCCTTATATTCAACCCAATATGCCTTATCTCCACCAGTTACACCAACTCTTCTCCGGCTACTCTCCACCGGTCACACCAACTCCATCTCTGGCGACCATATCTACACATTTTTTTACAAATTTGGTATAACAACCTAAAATACCTGCTTACCGCCGTCGCTTGTCGCCATTGCCGGAATCTGCTGCTGTCGACGGAGTCATATAAAAAAATACATTTTTAACAGATCTGGTTTAATAAGTTGCTCAACTCCATCTTCGGTAAATTCGTCAGATCTGGTTTTACAGATGGTGATTCAAGTATTCTTTCTACTTTGACTTTGATGTTCGATGTTGGATGATGGTGATCAACTAAGTTTTACACAAAGATTGATGTTTGATGGTGGTCAGCTTCTTTGTATGATGTTGGATGATGGTGGTCAACTAGAAATGATGTTGGTCAACTTATTATCGCATACCAATTTTGGATGATGTTGGATATTGCTGCTGTCGATGGTGGTTATAGTGTCGTTGTGACTTTGTTTTGATTCAAGTATTTTGGTCAACTTATTATCACAAAATGAGATCTTGGAAATGATACTTGTTGGTGGCCGGATCTAAATTAGCAAAGTTGTTTATGGCAAAGTTTTTTTTTTTTTTTTTTTTTTTTTATTTTTTTTTTGCCTTGGATATTGCTGCGATCTGGTAAAAAAAGAGACCATTTTTGTGTGTTTTTAATGATTAAAAAATATATTTTGGAGATGATTGTAGTCGGAGTGGCGATTGAGAAGTGGTGGTTGAGCAATAATGGTTGGCCGGAATCTGCAGATGAAGGTGGCCGGAATCTGGTTTAGCAGTGATGGTTTAGCAGTGGTGGTTGAGCAATGATGGTTGAGCAGTGGTGGTTTAGCAGTGATGGTTGGCAAATGGTTGTTGGCCGGAGGTGGTCCGAATCTGCAGATGAAAAATGGGTGTGAAATGAGAGAATAAGAAGACGAGGGTATTTTAGACAATTAACTATCATGCCTAATAAAACAAATATCAATCATTATTAAACTCTACCTAACTTTTGTACTTGTACTTGATATGTGTCATAATTTGGATCGAGTCGAGCAGCCGAGCAGTCGAGCATGACCAAAATGGGAAAAAGGACATGAAAGTGACCACAAAAGGGACCATTGTTGACTTTTTGGCCTAGTTCGGGAATTTGCTCTATTATTATTATTATTATTATTATTATTATTATTATTTTTTTTATTATTTTTTTTTTATTATTTTTTTCTTGGGGGTTGGGGGTGTCTAAAGTTCAAAATATCCATGCAAAGGTAGGATAATTTAAAACTCACTATGATCAATATTTGCCTATTAAAGTTTGATGCTATAAGAGCATTCCCAACAATAACACCATAACGTCAATAACACCGTCTACGTCAGCGCCACATCAGCTTTAACATTTCACCTTAACATCCTCAAAAAACACCCACAACAATAACATCCCAATAACATCAATAATATTCCCAACAATTTACAAAAACAACCCCTCATTTAGGGGCATAAATGAAAAAAGAAAAGTAAAAAAAAAAAAAAAAATAAATAAATAAAAAAAATAAGCAAATAACGGGCGTTGCCTACATAACGCCGGCCCCCTTTTCCCTTGCTAACGCCGTTGCTCCAACAATGTTAACGGGCTTAACGCCGTTTTTTTCGTTTTAACGCCGTTAGGGCTATGTGATTGTGCATGCTCTAACTCCAACAAATAAAAAGTTTTTTAGCCATGAGTGATCTACCTCTAATATCATGAATAAAAAGATAATTAATCATACAAGTTATTATCCTAATGGTTCACGACGCGATTTTTACTCACAAGATATACCATGAGGACAATAACACAATACTAATTCTAACTTAGTCAACCAACATAACTTTAGTATGTAAGCTACCATCCGATTCTTTTTATGACCTATGTGGGATAAAAAACAATTGTTTATCAAGAAAATATATACACATGTAAGGTGCCTGCTTTTTCTTATAATATGGGTTGTCTATTTACCTCCACCCATACTCAAGCTTTGCTACCTTTTCATTTTTAAAAGAACAGAACAAGGTTGCTCAACTTGGTATTTAGTGCGAGATAACTTAGAGCTTTAGAAATACCTAAATACTAAAATACCATGGCACTTAACGAGCTATAGAAAATTGAAATCAGGACGAAATGGCTTCAAGACGTCAAGGACTGACGGTACAGGATATCAAGTTAACGACACCCAAAAATCAAAAATTATAAGACAGGAGGTTTGACGCTCCTGGGTCAACCGTCTTCTTTTGCCTCCCCGTTAGTGATCAGTGTTGCTGCTACTGCCTATAGTTCAGAAAATATATAAACGTTATTTAACACTAAGAAATTTAGCTAATTGTGTTTTTGTTTGATGAGTTATGGTTAGTTTCAATCTAACTTGTGAAATAAACCAAATAATTTCGAAATAATTTTTGTTCATCACTCACCGTAATCACAATTCTTTTTTACCTACCAACCTCTATTATTCCGTCATATCTGTTGTGCAGCACTAAAACCATATAATATCGTGTAATGTAAGTACTTTCAAGGATTCTTGTGAATGTTGAAAAACAAATGTCACCATCCATGTCCAATTTATATGGACGTACTATGGATTATAAAACCAACAAATATTATTCCGGAAGTTTAGTAAACTTCTATTAACCCAATCAGTGAAAAGCATATGCCAAATTAGATAGTTATCCATAAACAAGTGTGTTCAGCTAAACCCGACACAACTTGTTGACATGTAAAATAAGTTGCCGTTTTAACCCAAGCTCTTTTAGACTCAAGATCCAACCCGCGCATTATGGAACCTGTTGATTCATAGATGTAATAAAGTTGCAAAGAAGCTTACACGGTGTAAGCATGTTCACAAAATGAACCTCTAGAATAAAGATCAATTAATGCTGCTAGAACTCTCAATGTGTTATCATACACATTCTCACGGTCTTGCAAACGTAGTTTGGTGAAGAGATTACGCAATAGCTAGTCGCAAGAAATTGTAAATACACTCAAATTTTACGTGTTTTCGTGACCACCAACATACTTTCTACTGTAAATGAAAAGCATAGCAAATTTTAGTGGTGAGCATGGAGCGGGTTTATGCTAAAACCAAAAACCTAACCGTAAATTCTGGTTAACAAGAATACGCAAGCCCCAATCTAAGAGTTCCTTTTGTGCTAAATTTTCCTATTTATGAATTTAACATGTTATCAATAAAATGAAACCCAAATTGACCCATTTCCATATAACGGGTTAAAAATCATTTACAGTATATGTTCTATTATACACCTACACATGCACAAATATAAATACCTGACGCATTAACATAATCATAGAACAAATAAACCATAAAATGAAAACATACCATGCCGTATTGGTAGAAATCTTTACATTGCTGGAAAAGATCAGATGATCGTAACCCATTTCATAAAAAGGAAGCAACGACATTTCATAAAAAGTAATCTTCTATATATATATATGGGACTAAGCATGACACATGTATAATGCTTACTAGGCATTTTTATTGTGACATGGCGCCTCTATGATGAGGTGGAAATGCCACCATGGCACTTGTCCCAGATACATTATAAAAAAAAAAAAATTTGTAGCATACAAGATTCGAACATGAGTTTAAACGTTCAGAGTCAAACGCCTCAACCACTGAGGCAATCCATACATTGATGTTTTATCTTCTACTTCCAACTTAATATTCTTCCATTTGTAGTTACATATCCGGCTTATAACTCATCTCCTAAACTACCTCCCCAATTCACTCGGCTTTAATTAAAATTAGTCAACATTCTCTCCTAAAAATTTGCAATCTTTACAATCCATTCCATCTTTATCCTTTTCATTATTGATTCACAGATCGATTAAACCACAACAAAGATTGTGTGTTCTACATCAAGATCAAAATCAGATGAAAAATATGCAATTCGCCAGGTAGCAGTTCCAGATTACATCAAGAAAATTACTCCAGGTAGCAGTTTCAGATTTGGTTCGAAAATGGGTTACCAGAAATCACCCAATTCGCCAGGTTCAATTCTTTTTTTTCCTTAGTATTTTGTATTCAATTTTAATTTTTTATGGTTAATAAATTTGCAATATTAGAAGCTTTTTTTATGATTTCTATTAAGTTTAAATATGTATTTTTGCAATGTGGTTTTTTAGTGTTTAGATTCGAATTACATTTATTGTGTTTATTTTTTCATCATAAGTGTATGGTTGGATGGAGTTAGTCTTTCTATGGGTGAATATTGACCTAGGGTTGGGTATTATTTTTGGTTAATTTTTGTCTGTTCATGATTGATACAACACAGGAGTTAAGGTTTCGATTTTGGGGGTTTTTGTTTGTTCATGATTGATACAACACACGAAGTGATGCCTTTGGATAAGAATTTTGGGTTTGTGACGAATTTTCGGGTGAAATATTAGTTGGGGGAAAAAATTGGAAAAGGGCATTTTGGGCATACTTGTAGAGCTAAGTGTAAAAAAGGTGTTTTGAAGAATCAGTTTGTTGCTAATTGTTCAACATATTTAGCGCATTTCTTAAACCTTTGTAGCTTTTTTTTCTAAACGTCTCCATTTTCTCCGGTTGTTATACTGATGAGTACATTGATAGAAGCTAAGACCATGAGTGTATCATATTTTATAGCTTCTGTTGCTTTTTAAGATACTTACTGTAGGTAACTGTTGTCCTCAAGTTGTTCAACATATTCAAGCAGTAAATGTTGTTATCAATTTCGACTTCGAAAAATTGAAACATATCCATACGCATGGTATGGTTGGAAGTTGGAATATAAACATTGTTTTATCTCAAGTATATGTGCATTATGATTCGTTTATGTTTAAATAATTTATGCGCAGGTTGGTCGATCCGGGAGATCTGGACACCTTGGGTTAGCAGTAAATCTCATAACATACGAAGATCGCTTTAATCTTTATGCATTCTGCTCCTTTACACTTGCAGATTTTTATCGTTTGATATTACTCCTTTACCAATCTCATTCGGTTTTATCTTTTTCTCAGGTATAGGATCGAACAAGAACTTGGAACTGAGATTAAACAAATTCCTCCATTCATTGACCAGGCTATTTATTGTCGGTGATTGGATAATGCTGCATAGTGATTTTTGGTAAGCATAATTGCCATGCTATATTTTTTGTGCAATTAAAGTCACTTGCTAAATGTCATCAGTTGAATACTTTAATTAGTGATGATAAGTCATTTATTATGTTATGCAAATTTCATGTTTATCGTGTTTTCTTCACTCTTATGATGTTTGAAAGCATAGGATTCTTTTTGCATCTGTTTAAAAGCCCGGACATTTAAGCTAATCTGTGGATGCCAAAACAGTTTTAGTAGAGAGAAAATAGGTCTAAGTTCATTGGCCTCGCAAGTCGCAGGAACAACACCATAATTTTTTTTAAGTTCATATTGTTATACAACAACAATAACAATACCCAATCCAGTATGCACGTAAGTTCATATTGTTATCAACAATGATATATCTATGTTAATGAATTTTGAACCATGATTTTTCTATTTGGACATTAATCATAAGCGATAATCTGATAATTCTTCGAAGCCAATGAATCTTCAACCATAAGCGTTTTCTAAGAACAAATCCTAATCCTATTGTTTTCAACCATGATAATTCTGCTTGGACATGGATGATACGAGATTTAGGATATATCTAGGTCCGCAATGTTTTTAAAAGCATCTAGCGGAGCTAGACATTCTATGTAGTATTTAATCGCCTAAGGAGGGATTAGATTGGCGGTTAAGCAGAAACATAAGCTGCTCCTTTAAGCCTTCAAATATGCAATATTTTAAACCTTAATGTGGATATTGCTGATAGTTGGTAGACAATTACGCCTGGTTAAAGTACTTGACTCAATGATAAACACACCAAGTGATATTTGTTACTAAAATTCTAATGAATCCAACATTTGATTGACCAAAAGTATATGTTTTTGGTTTTGCTTTTTATGATATTAGTTATAGCCTATATATCCTGCTATAGATTCCAGAAGAGGTATAAATGACAAGTGTTGAAAATTTACTTCTCAAAGGGCTGGTCACTGGTGCATGTGACGAGCCATGTGGTAAACATGTAAGCACATAAGATGAATGCTGGTCCACCAAAATTTCTTCAACGATAGATTATACGATAAAAAGGTTGAGCCGGACCGAAAGATTCAGCTACCAAAAGAAATAGGGTTGCAGCCTAGGCAGGTTGCAACATGGTTTCAAAATGTTGACATGGCACATCCTATGATGAGGTGGAAATGATGACTAGGCACAATTTCGGGTTACAATTGAAAAAAATTGGGAAATTGCAAGGTTCGAACTCGGGTTAAGAGGTTCATACACAAGCGCCTCAACCAAATAGGCAATGCACATTTTGTTGTACAAACTCTTCTTCCCAGATTGGTATTCATTCTCAAACATTACCATCTTCAATCTTAAACATAACCGAAACCCTACTCATTCGGATCTACATTTAAGTTATTCTTCAATGCCAGTCAAACAAGATGTCAATCCTCCTTTTTTTCACTCGGCATTTCCAAAATCAAAACCCTCCCAATATCAAAACGCCTAATCTAATTCAAAAAACATATTCACCTAATCGATACCATTTTTAGATCTATTTTTTTGAGGAATTAAATCATTTTTTTTGTTGTTGTTCGTGTATTAGGGCTATTGACTGACTAATCAAGCCGACAATTAAATGATGATACTCCAAAGGTACGATTCTGGGATCTATTTACAGTAATTTTGAATTAGGGCTTTATATAATTTACAATAATTCTTTGTTTCAGAAAAGATCTATCACTACAATGATAATTCGTGAGTCACAAGGTAACTGGTGAAACTTTCTACATAAGAAGTTCTAACATCATCATTATTATTATTACTTATTATTTCATAATATGGTGTATGTAGGTAAGGATTATGCCTTTACGCACACTGAGATTTAATGTATCTGTTTTTAATTCGTAAATACGACATAATTCTCGGCACCAATTCTCTACGCCCATCAGGTATGTTATCATTTCGTTATAGTTTTGATTTAGAAGTGTTGTTGTAGTTTTTGTATTTGTATTTGTTTGCTTATAATTTGGGTTTTACAAAGACTATCAATAGGAACTTGAAAAATAGTACTATTATTCATTTTGTAATCATCATTCATAGGAACTTGAAAAATATCTTTCTTTATTTCTAGGATTTCAATTATTTTGTTGACTAGGATTTGTACAAGTGTAAAGTCGGACACAGGTTGATAGTCATGGTAAAAGGGTCCCAAGTGAAATAGTCGTTGGACGTACCTTCACATTCACACACACCCATTCATCGTTAGTTATATAATGTTCAATGCACGTACCAGGTGGTTTGGAGGTGATTTTTGGAGAACTGCAACTTCAAATATGGTCAATCAGACCCTTTGTTATCAGCGTTAGCTCTCTAAACAGAAGTGACGCTGTATCTCATACGGGTCTGTACTTGTGACAAGACCAATTAATGCAGGTGATCATACGTGGCATTACTGTTACTAACCTCCATATGCACCCTTTATCTGTTGGTAACTGAAATAAACAAGCTTGTTGCTTTGTCAGTCTTACATGAATGTTTCCATGAATAGGAGTCCTAGACTTCTTCTTTGACATGCTACTAAGTTTGAAGCCAATGGGAATCGGATAAGCAGTTATGTGTCTCCTTTTGTGTTATCCGATTTTGGGAGCTGTATTTTTTTCCTTTGCTTTTGGCTATTGTCTTGTGTCTGATATTGCTGCGCCTGCTCCATGTTTCTTACCTGGCCTGATAGAAGCTTTATAGACCTTTGCCGAAACAGGAACTTAGGCGAAGCAAAAGAGCTGTTTTTGAAAATGGAGGAGAGTGATTACATACCAGATATTCATATATACTGATATAGTTTTGTTCTTTGAGATTTCAGTCGTGCGGACAATAAGGACACTTGACAAATTGGCTGAATACTGTGTTTCATAACTTGTAGATACTTAATGACATAAGCAAAGCTGAAACTGTCATTTTGGCCGCAATATACTGGTGAAAGTTAATACCAAGGTCGCACATAGGAGATAGAGAATCATTTCATAGTAAATAGGTTACATTGCTTGCCTGTAGCCCTGTACTTGGTTGTTAACAATTCAGCCCAAACAACTGAAGTGTTTGGGTTTCTTTGGAAAAATATGTTTTTTGGACCAGTGTATGGGTGTGGGATGGGTAGCAGGTCTGTGTTTGCTCATAATTGTTGTCGCATGAAAATATTTAGAAGTTTCTCACTTTGTAAGTTAAAGCGACTTTTTGACTCATTAGTAGAAGCAATATGGGTGGGACGAGTAGCAGGTCCAAATGTGTTTCTTGTTGGTAAGGGTCAAAATGGGTCGGGTTGGTTGGGTGCCATTTTGTCCGAATTTTTAAAAATTTTTGTAATTATATATAAAATGATCTAATCTTTGAACTTGAGGTTTTGTATTCCATACTTCATGGGTTCGGCTCACACAAACCCATATACAATTAACAAAACATGGTTAATCACTTTTATTCCATAAAACAAATATTACAGTAGTTTGCATTTCTGTATTCAACTCACTATCCTCCACGCCTAATTCTTAATACCTTTCTTTTCTTTTTAATCTTTGTGTAGGTGCAAGCAAGTCTTTGTAGTTTTTCTATATTTGGAATGCGTGGTTCAGCATTTAAACTGATTCGTTGCATGTATGATATTTAAAACTAATGATGTCTGTTACCCCACATGATTGTCTTGAATTGTTGAATAATCTCATCCGCAGTAATTCATCTAATCTGGTTTGATTTATTTTATATATTATATGTACTTTGTAGGTTGAAGCTTTGTATTTATGATGTGGATTTTTAAACATCCCATAGGTGTTCTTTGAGGAAGACTGGCTTCGACTCATTGGTATTAATAGTGAAACTTTGAGGGAGCGCAAAATTCAGTCAACAAAAGGTTAGACTTCAATGCATATCGATAGTTAAATGTGTCGAGACATAATTACTACTTGCTCATAACTTTTTATGCATTCATTACTATTATCTTCATAGAATACATGTATAGTTAAGTATGTACATGTTGATTTATACCGCTTAAGCAGCTAATCAGTTTAACCATTTAGCCTGATATTTCCACTTATTCTTTATCTTTCATTTATGATCTCTATAAATTTTGTTGACCAATGTAGCTGCCTTACCTTCTATCATAATTATCAAAAAAAGGATAAACCTTTTTCAGCAACCTCATTTAGCCATTTACATATATCTTTGTTTTCTATTTCACAGAAAATTTGAAGTGATGTTCAAGAAACAAGAAGACCTGTTCATCAATTCAGCTTAAGGTTGCTGTAAAATGACCTCCTCAAAGCATGTTAACCTGACTATTACAACTTATGTAACGATGGCGAATGTAGTTATTGTACTAACGATAGGAAATCGGTTATTGCATTCATCATCATATATATTCAGAAATGATCATTATGAAGCTCGCCCGACCATTTTATCAACTCACTTTTCATTGTTCTTTTTACATATATTACATGAACACTTTTCTTTTTTTCTTTACAATTTTTGTGTTTCAAATATTTATCATTATTCATTATTTATGTACGACCATTTAGATTTCTTCAAGCAATGTTATGAAGCGAACCCGCCTATTAGGCGGGTTATGAAGCTAGTTGAATTATATATACAAGTTAAAAGAACGTACAAATTTATTCACCTATACATTTCTCACCTATAAGATAACTTAATATTAATCCAAACATGAACAACTAACCTATCTTTAGAATATAAGCTATCAACTGTTTCCTTTAGTTATCTATCTGGGATCAAAAACAATATTTTATTGTTGAAATCAAATAAATACACGTAATCATCTGCCTTTTTACAACGTGTTGCTTATTTACTTCCATTCATATTCAATTTTAGCTACCTATTTGTTTTTAAACTTGAAAAATCTTTAGTTAAAAGAGAGGGGGACAATGTTGCTCAACTTGGGATGTAGTGACAAGATAACTTAAGAGATTTAGAAGACCAGGACATAAATACCATTATACTTAACGAGCTTTAGACAACTGAAATCCCGACGAAATGGCTTCAAGACGTCAGGGACTAATGGTGTTTAAGGAAAAGATGACCGTGCATGTTCAAGGCTTGTGAAGGTAGTATGTTTGCTTATATTCCTGAGATTGCGACGCTCAAGTCTTCGGGCCTCAGATACTTGATGAAAAAGAATAAGTCTTCTGATGATGATGTTATCCGTGTATTTACCTCCTCGTGGTTGATGCTCAATAAGGTTATGAAGTATTGGTTAAAACATGTTTGCAACCCTGACAAGGATCTTAAGTCACTTTTTTGTTTCAGGTTGCCGACTCTCTAGCTATCAGTCGATAGCCAAAGAGGGCTTATAGGACCTTTCTCTAGGACGCTTTTTTGAATGAGGTCCTAAAAAACGTTTTATAAGACCAATTAAATTTTGAGTCTTATTATAGTGGTTTTAAATAGGACCCTTTTTATGTAAATCCTATTAAGTTAATTTATGAGACACTTTTTAATATAGTCTTATTATGATATAACTTAATAAGACATTTGATATAAAGATCCTATTATAATACATTTTATGGGACACTTTTTAGATATGGTCTCATTATGATATAACTTAATAGGACATTTGTTATAAAGGTCCTATTATAATACATCTTATGAGACGCTTTTTTTATTTGGTCTTATTAGATTGTATTTTAATATGACACTTAGTTATGGGTCCTATAATATCAACTTTTATAAGACGCATATTCGGCTAGGTATTATTATAATTAAACATAAAAGGTTATTCAAACATAAAATCTTTACAATTCAATGTTTTACTTGTTGCTTATTTTATGTGTTTTACAAAATTAAACTTTAAAAGATGCTGATTTTCAAGTCATTATTAGAGAACCTAATTCAAATCCGAAACCTTAGTCTCAAGGTACGACTCGTGATTTGGTGGTAACTCTTGTCATGCTTTTTCGCATTTAAAATACGAGTGTCATAGGTTACTTGTGTCATCTATAAGTCAGGGACGGAGCTAGGGGGTTCCCGCGGGTGCCCGGGAACCCCATGGATTTTTTCAATGTAGTGTTAATTTTTGAAAAAAACACAGATTTTTGCTAAATGCATCTTAAATGCACCCGGTCCTTCGAAATATGTTTCTAGTATTACGGTTCAAAAGATTTTGTGCAACCACTTATATTTGGTCCTGGCTCCGTCTCTGCTATAAGTCATAACTCAAAGTAACCATCATTATAAATTTATAATAAAGGCATTAGTAAATTTAATGCAACTTGAAAGTTTTAAATAAATCTTGTGTAGGAATTAAAAAATACCAGGTTCCAACGACAAAAATATAATAAAAATATAAAAGACTAGTTATGTATATGTTGTAAATTTAAAAAATTGAGGTTAATATGTAAACCCCATCATATCCTTAAACCCATCTGGCGGCACTAGCTAAAACCATTACAGAAATTGAAGAATTTTTCTCTATTGCGGCAGAAGTTAATTGAAGGTTAGACATTTCTTTTATAATCATAAACGCAATCTAATTCAAGATCCATTACATCAATGAGAATGGGGATTGGTACTACTGTTGTACTACATAATTTTATATGATAGGGATTAAAGAAATTAATTTTAGTACATTACTGAAAAAAACAATCGGCACTTTGGATGGTATAAAAGCTCAATTTGCTAGTAGTTCTTCATTTTGAATAAACCTCTCATGGCATATGATCTTCCAATATGGGTGTTTGTGACACCGATTGCTTCGTGAACTACTAGCTGTCAGTTGATATGTCGACATTTACTATCAGAAGTTGATCAGACATGATGATCTTTGGCTGGAACAGTCTTTAATGCAGCAACTTTTTTGGTTTTCTTTTGTTTTAAATAACTTTGGGAGTTTTGCTTCAATAATAAAAGCATGGGTAGATGGAAGGGAATAAGTCTATTAGTAATGAATGTTATTGTGCCTTTATAAGCCTGAAAACTTGTTATGTATGGCAGAATATGAAATATAATAAACTCCCTTTTGAGTGTCTTCCATTTGTGAGTTGAACTTACTTCCTCCAAGTGTGTGTGTTAAGTGTTGTGTTTGCTAACTCCTTGTGCTCATCTCTGTCGATCTGTGTCATTTGGTATCAAAGCCCAGGTTGAGAATGGTTGGTCGACGTCGTACCCGTAATGTCAACCAGTTGCATGAAGAACCTGACCCGCGAGACATTGAGGTGAATGAGTTGAGACAGCTTGTACAACAACTCCAGTTGCGTCTCGAGCGCGTGGAGGCTCCTAGACAAAACCATAATGAACGAGAAAATGAAGATTCCGAAGATGAAGAATTCAACCCCTTCCATGTTAACCGCAATTCAGAATCTAGTGATGAAGATGCTCAATATCATCACAATGATCGAAGGAACAATCGCCCCCATCGTGGTGCTAACATGAGGGTAGATATTCCAGTGTTTGAAGGTAGAATCCAACCCGACGAGTTCATTGATTGGGTTCACACGGTTGAGCGAGTTTTTGACTATCAAGAAGTCTGTGAAGATTTGAAGGTCAAAATTGTTGCCATCAAGCTTAAGAAACATGCTTCTGTTTGGTGGGAACAATTAAAGTTAAGAAGAGCTCACGAGAACAAACGAAGAATTAGAACATGGGAGAAAATGAAACGCGAGTTACGAAAAAAGTTTTTACCTGATGGGTATTTACAGGAAGCATTTCTTCAGTTACACGATTTTGCACAACGTGATCTATCCGTGGCAGATTACACCGAGGAGTTTGATCATTTAATGTTAAAGTGCGGTATTGCGGAGCCTGAGGATCAAACCATTGCACGATATCTTCGTGGGTTACGAAAAGAGATTTATGATGTGGTAATTCTACAGTCCTTTATCTCTTATAATGATGTTTATAAACTTGCCACAAAAGTCGAGAAACAACTCAAGGAGAAAGAGGGTCGAAAATCATCAACTTATGGTATTAGTCGAGGCGAAAGTCGAGGTTATGCAGCTAATAAGGCTAGTAGTTCACAAAGTACAAAACCAGTTGCAACAAAAGCCTCACACGCACCACAAACCAATGATACAGGGGCTGGTCCTTCTCATACAAGGAAAAAATCGGTCCAATGCTTCAAGTGCAAGGGTTACGGACATATTTCAACTGAATGTCCTAACCAACGAGTTTTTACCGTTGTTGAAGAACCTATAGAAGAAGAATCTCAAGATCTTGATTCTCATCCGATATTTGATGAAGCATTAGAACACGATGATGTCATCTATGGGGATAGCGGAGAACTATTGGTGATTCGAAGGGTATTAGTTGTTGATTCGAAGGAAGATGATGTATGGCTTCGCCACAACATTTTTCATACACGATGCACATCTAATGGGAAGGTTTGTGATGTTATTATCGATGGTGGGAGCTCTGAAAATGTGGTTTCTGAAACAATGGTTAAAAAGTTATCTCTTAAAACTGAAAAACACCCACGTCCATACAAGCTCTCATGGCTACAAAAGGGAAAATCTGTTCAAGTAGACCAACGATGTCTGGTAAGCTTTTCTATCGGAGACAAGTATCGGGATGAAGTATGGTGTGATGTAGTTCCTATGGATGCATGTCACTTATTGTTAGGGAGACCATGGCAGTTTGATAGACGGACCATCCATGACGGGTTGAAAAACACCTACTCTTTCGTCAAGGATGGAGGTAAGATTGTTTTGGGTCCTTCAAAATTTAATGTTACACCACGAAACAGTGAACTAGAAGGTAGTTATTTTCTGTCCAAATCTGAATTTAGTGAAGCTTTTGAAAAGTCAAAAGTAGCTTATGCTTTGGTGATAAAAGATTTAAGAGATAACGAACAACGACCACCTGAATTATTGATCCCATTACTTGAGAAGTTTCAAAGTATTTTTCCAGATGAAATTCCAGCAGGTCTCCCTCCCATGAGGACCGTTCAACATTGCTTAGTTTTGGTTCCAGGTGCGACTTTGCCAAACAAACCGGCGTATTGAATGAACCCAACTGAAAATGCTGAACTTCAAAGACAAGTGGACGAGCTTTTAAATAAAGGAATGATGCGTGAAAGCATGAGTCCTAGTGCTGTCCCGGCTCTCCTCGTTCCAAAGAAGGATGGATCGTTTCGTATGTGTGTGGATAGTAGAACGGTCAATAAAATCACTATAAAATATCGGTTCCCTATTCCACGTTTGGATGATATGTTGGACCAACTTCATAAGGCCTGGTGACGAGTGGAAAACAGCATTCAAAACACGAGATGGGTTATATGAATGGTTGGTGATGCCGTTCGGCCTCTCGAATGCTCCTAGTACTTTTATGAGACTAATGAACCTTGTTTTCAAGCCTTTTATTGGCAGGTTTGTCGTGGTCTATTTTGATGATATTCTCGTGTTTAGCAAGGGAAAAACAGAGCACTTGGAGCACCTTTCAAAAGTATTTGAAGTTTTGGCCCAACAACAACTTTATGTTAACTTAAAAAAAGTGCGAGTTCATGACCAACAGTTTGGTGTTTCTTGGGTATGTCATTTCAGAAGATGGGATTCATGTTGATTCAACAAAGATAGAGGCAATTGTTTCGTGGCCAACTCCAGCTTCACTTCATGAAGTTCGTAGCTTTCACGGGTTGGCTTCATTTTACCGTAGATTCATCCGAAATTTCAGCACTCTCGTGTCACCAATTACCTAGTGTTTAAAAGGCGGCAATTTCAAGTGGACAAAAGAGGCTCAAGCGAGTTTTGAACGGATCAAGGTTAAAATGACCGAGGCTCCTGTTCTAGCTTTGCCTAACTTTGAGAATGTTTTTGAGCTAGATTGTGATGCATCAGGTCTCGGCATAGGTGCTGTTTTAAGCCAAGATAACCGTCCTATCGCTTTCTTTAGCGAGAAACTATCCGAATCGAGACAAAAGTATACAACTTATGAAAAGGAGTTTTATGCTATTGTGCGAGCTCTTGAACATTGGAGGCATTATCTCATCTCAAAAGAGTTCATTCTACATTCTGATTATGAGGCATTAACGTATATAAATGGTCAGCACAAACTCAAACCGAGGCATGCTCGTTGGGTAGAATTTTTGCAAGCTTATACGTTTCACATAAAGCATAAAAGTGGTGTTACAAATAAAGTAGCAGATGCTTTAAGTAGACGACGCTCTTTGTTATCCACAATGCAAGTTAATGTTTGTGGTTTTGAAAAAGTTAAAGAGCTATACAAAGAAGACGATTTCTTAAGTAAGATAATAGATCAATGTTCTAACAGCCCGTACAAAGATTTTATTCTTCATGATGGGTTTCTCTTTCGTGGAAACCAGTTGTGCATTCCAGATTGTTCACTCCGAATAGAAATCATAAAAGAAGCTCATGAAGGTGGACTTAGTGGTCATTTTGGTCGAGATAAAATGGCTGCCCTACTTAAAGATCATTTTTTTGGACAAAAATGATGAAAGATGTGAACCAATACATCTTAAGATGTCGCACATGCCATCTGGCAAAATCAACTTCACATAATACCGGCCTCTATACGCCACTGCCCGTCCCTATTTCTCCCTGGGAAGATGTGAGCATGGACTTTGTCGTTAGGCTGCCACAAACTCAACGAAAAAAAGATTCAGTCATGGTGGTAGTTGATCGATTTTCAAAAATGGCAAATTTTATTCCTTGTTCTAAGACAATGGATGCGACTAATGTTGCTGATTTGTATTTTAAGGAAGTAGTGAGATTGCATGGTGTTCCAAAGACAATTACTAGTGATCGGGATCCGAAGTTTGTCGGGCATTTTTGGCAAACCCTTTGGCGAAAATTGGGTACAAAGTTGCAGTTTAGTTCCGCGTATCACCCGCAAACAGACGGGCAAACAGAAGCAGTGAACCGAAGTCTTGGAAATTTATTAAGGTGCCTTGTGGGTGAAAATATACGAAAGTGGGATCTTGTGTTACCTCAAGCTGAATTTGCTTACAATCGTTCCTGTAGCCAAACCACCGGCAAGAGCCCGTTTGAAATTGTGTATGGATGCAATCCCTCAACTCCACTTGATCTTGTACCACTGCCCATTACTTCGAATTATAGTAATGATGCTGATGTGCGAGCAGAGAAGATCAAAGAATTGCATGAACAAGTGAAAGGGAAGATTGAAAAGCAAAATCAGAAGTACGCAAAGCAAGCAAACAAACACAGAAAGTTGGCAAGTTTCAAAGTAGGTGATCTTGTGTGGATCTACATGAGTAAAGAACGTTTCCCATCTGGTCGGAACGCCAAACTTAAGCAAAGAGGAGATGGTCCATTCAGAATTGTGCAATGCATGGGGGACAACGCGTATAAGGTGGAGTTGCCCGGACATTATGGTGTTTCAGCTACTTTCAATGTTAAAGACTTGTCTCCATTTCATGGAGAGAATGAGTTAAACTCGAGGACGAGTTTTTTTCAACAAGGGGAGAATGACACCGATTGCCTCGAGAACTACTAGCTGTCAGTTGATATGTCGACATTTACTATCAGAAGTTGATCAGACATGATGATCTTTGGCTGAAACAGTCTTTAATGCAGCAACTTTTTTGGTTTTCTTTTGTTTTAAATAACTTTGGGAGTTTTGCTTCAATAATAAAAGCATGGGTAGATGGAAGGGAATAAGTCTATTAGTAATGAATGTTATTGTTGTCATCTCAAATGATGATGAAGACTTGGCAAATGAGAATTGCCAAAAGCTATATGAAAAGGTTTACCGCAATATCATTATAATATATGGTACTATAAAATCTCATCACTATACACATGAGGTCTAGAGGTGGCAAAATGTGTCCGAAAGCAAAAAGATGGGCTAAATGGACATGTTTTTTAAAGATTACGATCGTTTTAAAGATTTTTTTTTATATATAATATATTTAAGTTTTTTTAATATAAATAAGATATTGCGTTTAAAGAATTTATTTCGTCATTAAACAATTTGTATAACATGTGCCCGTTTAGCCCGTGCCCGTTTAGCCCGTGCCCATTTTAGCCCGTGCCCGTTTAGCCTGTGCCCGCCCGACCCGCCCGTTTTGCCACCTCTAATTGTACACATCCGGTTTAG
Source organism: Chrysanthemum makinoi (assembly GCA_910596185.1). Lineage (NCBI taxonomy): Eukaryota > Viridiplantae > Streptophyta > Magnoliopsida > Asterales > Asteraceae > Chrysanthemum > Chrysanthemum makinoi. The sequence goes on from OU343221.1 coordinate 321,225,702, forward strand.
ACATAATATATATTCATATCTTAATTAAGCTTTAAAAAATGTGACAAGCAGTATAAAAACAACATAAGGACTTATTTTGTAAATTGCAAATAATCTGTAACTCACCAAAATTGGGGGAATATAAACCCGCCAATTAATTTGGGGAAAAATTAGAACCTGCTTCTGATTTTGGCGCTACGAAACTCAAGGCTCCACGTTCTTCATCCACCTTTAAGTTTATGTTTAATTGATTTAATCTAAATGCCAAAATCAAAAACGGTTTGGGGTCCAGACGTTGAACCTCAAATTGAAGTCAGGGTTTCACTTTTTCTTCAAAATTCGAAGGTAAACTTTTCATTGTCGAGTTTAAATTCTTAGTATAACCTTGTTTAGTTTGTAAGCTTCATCAATTACTACTAAAATCTGTTAATGTGTGCGAGGCTTGTGTTATTGTGTGAATTTTTTTTTTTGATATAATGAATCATTGTATGATTATTATCAACAGATGTTAGTAGTAATCTCAATAGTTATGTTGTTAACTTTTGTTATATGCAAAAATGAGTTAAAAATAAAGATGTCTTGATTTCATGTTATATTTTATACTTTGTTAATGGTTTTTAGATGTTTTTCTCTATAACTATCTTATATACTAGCATCGCCTAAATTGAAACTAAGCTAAAGTTGTCTTCTAAGTGTTCGTCATTTACTCATTTTGTTGTTACTAGTTGGTATTTTAGGCTGTGCTAGCACAGCCCTAAAGGTTGCCCATTTCTGAAAAAAAAGTACCAACGTTTTGTTGTCTTTTCATCTGCATATTATAACTTAGAAATGCCGTCAAAGAGGGTTAATCGAGGTAGCACTAGAGGTCGTACCAATAGCCAACAAGCTGAAGATGTAACTGAAGTTGGCTCTAACCAACCTAACAACGCTCAAGGTATTTTTTTTTTGTTCAGTATTGTTCCTTATGTTGTTGACAAAACCCTAAAGGTTGCCCATTTCTGAAAAACAAAGTACCAACGTTTTGTTGTCTTTTCATCTGCATATTATAACTTAGAAATGTCGTCAAGGAGGGTTAATCGAGGTAGCACGAGAGGTCGTAACCATAGCCAACAAGCTGAAGATGTGACTGAAGTTGGCTCTAACCAACCTAACAACGCTCAAGGTATTTTTTTTGGTTCACTATTGTTCCTTTTGTTGTTGACAAAATTTTAATTTCAAGTTCTGTTACTCTTTGTAGTTCCAGGGAATGCGCGGAAAAGAGTTAGAGGACCAACTCATATGCCAAAAGTTTGGACCATAACTGAAGGGGATCGTATTAGCATTCATTTTAATGAATATGGGCAACCGGTTGACAAGAAAACCAGCACATTGACCCATTTCATAGGATCGCTTGCAAGGAGTGGAAAGTATTGCAAGCTTCACAAACCATGGAATAAAGTTAAGAATGCCAAGAAACAAATGTTGCTAGATACCGTGAATGTATGTCAGAAATAAAGAAATAATTACATATCTAAATAATTAAGATAAATATTTCTTCATGTGACGATTTTTTTTTCAGGACAAATTTGATCTCCCCCCTGGTTCTGATGACTGGATTCTGAAATCTTTTAGGAGGAAAGTGAAAAATTGGAGGGCAAGAGTTAAAGAGGGCTACTATGATCCGACTTTGTCATTTCATGATCAGATTACCTTCAAGCCAAAACGAGTGCTCGCGTCTCAGTGGAAGAGACTCGTCAAGTATTGGAATAAAGGAAAATCTAAGGTATGGAATAATTTTACCATTTTTAATAACATAATTTTTATTTTTGGTTTAACTCCTTATTTTTATTTTTTACCTCAGCGACTCAGTGAAAAAAATAAGGCCAATAGGGCAAAAAAGAAGATGGTGCAAGTCACAAGTAAAATAAGTTATGCTCAAGTTCGTGAAAAACAAAAGGTAATTTAATAATTTCGTGCAACTGTATATGTATTAAGAGATTGCATTAGGTGCAACTATGAAAATCTTCTTCTGATAGCCCCTTAAATTAGTATCATAATGCTAGGAGTGATGGTGAAGTGTCTCTTTCTTTTTGTTTGTTATTTGCTTAAATTTGTCGTGAAATTTTTTTAATGTTGCATACATGTGAACAAAGTAATTATAATGTGAAGAGATATTATAGCAACAGTAGCACATTGGATCTATCTTGGTTCCCTCTTAATTATATAGTATGCTCTTCATATTGTAATTAATATCCTTTAGTCAACCTCATTAGTGGAAACTGATGCCTCTCGATCTAGTGTTCATGCTTAAATATTATTGCTAAATAAATCTTATATGTGACAAGTAATATGCGACCTTCAAACATTTGTGCGACGAAGATCTTCCTCATATGTTTAGCTCTTTAGTATGAGTCAACAGTTGGCAGACAATATTTTCCTTTAAAATTTCTTCCATTCCATGATTATTATGTGAAATTCCGCAGTACAAGAAGAAAACGAATGAGATTAGGGCTTATATTGGGATTTATGGTAAATCGGTTCTTAATGAAAAACTCCCACACACTGGGGTCCTAAATGGAACTAGAACGCACATCGCTTTTTATGATAATGTTATTCTAATCATGCATTTTGCTGTGTGAATGTACTTTGGAATTCATGTCTTGTCCAGAGTTGGAAACATGGTGGTGATTTCAAGTTTCTGTGATCTAAATGTTTGTTTTAAGATCTTTGCCATCCTTTTCGTCCTATGTGACAATTTGATGGATTGAGTAGATTTCATAAGTTTGGACAACACAGACACTTATTGAATGTTTACGCATACAAAATGCTCTTTTCGTAGATAGATGGAAAGAATCCTTTACTTCTCTTACCAAGTCTCAGTTTTTTCTTAGCCACGACCCTATGCATAAAAATGGAACACATTTTTCTGCTAGATTTTTTAAAGCTAACTGACCACTAAATGAATCACGTGGTTAGCCCAGAACAAAGAGAACCCTACCTGGACTTTGTTTTCAGTTGGCAGGATTTTTTGAGGGATTGCATTTGTCATCAAAGTTTTAAATTTTTTTAGCTACTTATATTCGAATTCATTTGGCATACAGTTTTGCTAGGTGATGGTTTGCATGTGCTGCTTTGGTAGTCTATATATTGAAAGATTATTCTAGGCTCTATTAGTTTGTTCTATGTGAGAACTGATGCCAGCATTCTTTTCTTGAGCGAGTTCTCACCACATTAATTACCCTCAAACTTGTTTGCATTTGTCGTGAAAAATTGTTAATGCTGCATACATGTGAACAAATTAATTATAATGTGAAGAGATATTATAGCAACAGTAGCACATTACTAACATCTTATGGCATATATTATAGCAATAGTAGCACATTTCATAGGTATCATTTATTGGGAATTAACACTCTTTTGCATATATTCCCCTTTTTTTTGTTGTTGAAACAGGAAATCTTGGGGCGTGAACCAACTTAAAAGGAGTTGTTTCGGGCTTGCTTTTCTAAAGACGGAATTACAGAAAATGAAGAAGCTGCAAACGCCATTGTATGTACTACATCTTTATGTTCATTTATCTGGAATTATTGTCATTTCTTGCAAGTTGAGTAGTTTTAAGGCTATCACATTTAACAAGGTTAGTACTTTTTATTAGGAACAAATGGAAGAATTGACTTCTCAACTTTCAGAGCATGAATTGGATGAGCCTGGACCTCAAGATATATATTCTAAAGTAATAGGTAACGACAAGAATGGAACCGCATATATGTATGGGCTAGGTGTTCGTGCTTCTGATGTTTGGGGTGTGGTTCCAAGTCATTCTGCTCGTCGTAGAGATAAGCTACAATGGAAGTCTACGGATGAACGGCTTACTGCCGAATTAGCTCAGTATAAAGCAAGGGAAGCACAAAGGCAAGGGTCGAGTGATAATGATTCTCATGGTCCAGATGCTCCCCGTACATCACCACAGGGCCTCATAGCCAATGAACCTTGACCTTTACGAGTATGTGTTTATTTGAATGAAAATTTTGTGCACTTAGTAATTAAAGTATGACACCTATTTATGAAAATCATAATTATAGGTTGGACTTCAAGTTTACCTTAAGAGCATTTCGAACTCAAAGATTGTGGCAAAAGGATGGGTAAGGAGTTTGGATCCGGATGAGGTAGTTGGGAGTAAAGAGATTGGACCAAATTGGTGCGAGGTGAATGTTCAAGTCGCTATAAAAAAGATGAATATTTAGTGAGGAAGTATGGATTATTTGTCACTGTTCAAGATGCTATTGGCGCACCCGTTGCTTGGCCTTGTTCTCTTGTTTCGGTATGCTACCCTCTTATACTTATCATTATATAACATATTATATAGACCAAACTTTATTACACCATATTAAATATGAGTTGCTTATTTGTAGGTGGTGCCTGAGGAGTGAGGATGATGGATGATGACTTTTGTTTCTAGTTTTCCTCTTGTTACATCTGCTATTGCTTTGTTTTTGATTTTTCTGTTATTGTCGCCTGATGGCTCAAGACTATCTCTACTTGTTCCTTCTACTTTTATTTCCTCGTATTTATGTTGTATTTGTAAGACTTTTATCTTGGATGTTATTATGACTTGGTTCAAAACTTCTCTTATGGAAATGAAATCCTTTCTTGCTTATTAAATTATATTATTATGTTTACTTGCTTCAAATTTAGTATAGTTCATTGTTTTGTGTTTTTGTTTTTGAATTGTGTTAAATATGTTGCATAGATATGAAGTGTTTTATTATGTCACTTAATAAGACACTAATGTTATTAACTAAACATGAAACAAAATGTCTTTTATAACACCAAATTTAGTCCTAACAAGGCACCTATGTATTAGGACCTTTTTCCTGGTATTAAAATAAGACTTTATCCATTACGTTTTTGTCCTATGAAAATGTTTGTTAGGACATGTGAAAGTGTCCCAAAACATAACAAATGGGTAAGCATATATTAGAACACCGGATAGCATCCTATAATGTGGTTTATTAGGACGCTACTTTGGTCGCATAAACATTTTTATGGGACTAAAGAGTTAGTTTTAAAAGGTTCGAGTTTATTAGGACGCCAATAAATGTCCTAAATATCTATTACAACCCCTTCCTACGGGACACTTTTAGTTTGGTCCTATTACGTTAAAGGTCCTATAAACCATTTTTATAGGACACTAATAGGCGTCCTATAAGCCCCCTTTTCTTGTAGTGCCTGGTGGACCACGTCCTAAAAACTTATTATTCTGTGACCGAAGGCAAAAACGAACAAGAGATTTCCGAGCTATTAAGAGACTTTCTAGATATTCAACATGAACATCGACAAGTGAAATCTTCACATATCCTTAGCCTTAATCAGTTGATACGTATTATACCTGGGCAATATATTTGCTCCACGACAAGTAATTATTCTTTTGAAATTTCTTAATCTTTGTCACTTTTATCTATATCTATATCTATACTACATATAATGCATGAATGACATTCTCTCCTATTTAATTTTAAGACCACCATTAATACAATTTTAAGCAAATACAACTCACCAAACATAAATTACAAGTATGTTAAGCACAAATAATTGTCATCTTAAAACAATATTTCTTACCTACAATTAATACACCCTTTCACTAATAAATACAAATCACTATACACAATGTACACACAACAAATGTACAAATCTATACTACTTGGTTTTCATTCATTTCTTTTATTCGGTTTAAACGGAAAAGGAAATAAAGATGAAACACAAAGATGACTCGAACCACCACATCTCACATCTAACAACAACAACAAACATGTCTATCCTATGTCTCATCCTGCTCAAGAAACCACAATCAACATCCATCTCCAACCAAGACTCAACACGAAATAAAAATTAAACAAGATCTCAGATAAGTTCAAACTTTGTTTGCAATCTTCTTAAGGTTTAATTTAACTTTGAACATACCCATCATCGATCTACAAAAAAGAAAAACAAAATAACAAACAACTTTCCCGCGACCTTTCACAAATCTTGAAGCCAACTAAGAGAGTACCTCGGGTATGCATTTGTGTTCGTGAAACAGAATCAAGAAAAGGGTTCGTGTCTCTTGCTTTGTGTGTTCGTATAACAGAAAAAGAAAAAAAAAAGGTTTTGTTATGTCTTTTGTTTGTGAGTTATACGGGTGATGGATAGTATTATTAAGAGAAGAGTAGAGCTGCTTGTGTGTGACTGCCCAAGAAATGTGTAAGAAGTGATGGTTTCACAAAATCACGGATAACATCTTCTATCTTCAGGGTTAACAACTTTGATTATAGGTTGTATGATGTCATAATAGGCTTATCCCAATATTGTTAAGAGTTCTCATGATACCTAAAAATTGTTGGGACTAAAATGTTTAATATTTGAAAATTAGAAAACTTTTTGAATTAGGCTAATTTTTAATATATTATTTTGTTAATGGTAATATTGGGGATAAATGCAATTATGGACTAACGGTGTATTTTGGACTCTTAATTTTTGCGGGGTTGATTATTTCAAAACGTTTGAATCTTAAAACCTGTAATCTTGGTTTCGGTTTATTAATGATCGGTTTTTGCAGTTTTAGATTGAGCAAGTCGGTTTGGTGTTTTGATTTTGCATATTTTTTGAGTACCATATCCATAAAGCTTAACTTTATATGAATCATGCAGTCATTTTAACAACGAAAAAACGTTGCTTACTAAATCTTTATTATTACAATTGAATAAATAAAAAACATTATCAACGGTTAAAGAGTTAAAATATTCGACATGAAATTCGTACATTTATTATATAAAAATGTAATAAATTAAAATACATAGTTCACTGGAAATTAAAATACGTATAGAAATTGTTAAAAACAACAGTTACTTTAGTCACAATATTTAGCCACATGGTACCCGCCGTCGCATTTCGCGAGTACCCTGCTAGTGTAACTATATATGTAGATGAAGGAATTGAGGTTTCAAACAAATGATGTGAAGAAGTGTTTCTAACTTAAAATAGCACAAATTTTAGCCTCGAGGTGTTTAACGCTCAAAATATTCATATAAAAGTTTGATGCCTACAACAAATAAAAAGCTTTTTTAAACATGAGTGGAATATTATGAAAAATGCAAAAAGTTTAGTATATAACCTACCTTCCTTTTCTTTTTATAACTGTATGGGATCAAAAGCATTTTTTCTGTCAAGAAAATATATCTGACTCCTATATTTAAGGTGCTTGCTTTTTTTATAGTAAAGGTTGTTTATTTATCTCCACTACTCAAGCTTAGCTACCTTTTTGTTTTGAATCTTGAAACTCTTTTGTTAAAAGAGGGGAACAAGGTTACTTATATGTAGTATAGCACTAGCTATTCGGGTGTTGGGAACTTGATGTAGTCACGAGATAACTGTAGGGCTTTAGAAATACCTAATTATCATTACACTTAATTAATGAGCTATAGAAAATTGAAATCCCAAGGAAATGGCTTTAAGTTGTCAGGACTTAGGACTAACAACGTTGTTTTGTTTGGAAAAGGAAAAGATGATCGTGCATGTTCAAGACTATTAAGGGTATGCTTGCTGAGTTTCCTGAGATTGCGACACTCGAGTCTCTGGACCTCAGATGTTGAATGAAAAAGAAAATGGCATCTAATGATAGAGGTGATCATGTTATTCTTGCATTTACCATCTCGTGGTTGATGCTCAATAGCTTTATGGAATACTGTTTGAAACATGTTTAATTTGCAACTCTGACAAGGATCTTAAGTTACTTGTTTGTTTCAGGCTGCCGCATCTCTATCAGTCGATAGCTAGCCTGGTGGACCTCGCCTTAAAAACTTATAATTCCTTGGCCGAATGCAAGAGAGAACAAGAGATTTCCGAGATAGCATGGTAAACCTGATTCATCAAGAATCAGGTAGATCAGTGTGTATACCTCTAAATGAGTGGGAGAAATTTTATTATACTTGTACTTTATGTTGATGATATCCTATTAGCAGGTAATAATATTGATTTGTTGCATGAGTCAAAACGTTTTCTTTCTAGAAACTTTGACATGAAATATCTCGGTGAGGCTTCGTATGTTATTGGAATTGAAATTTACCGAGATCGAGCCAATGGGACATTAGGATTGTCCCAAAAGGCATATATTGAACGTGTACTCAATGTTGAGTTTATGATATATAAAATACAATAAAACATAAAGACATCAAGAGTACACAGCGGAAGACTTAAGATCATAACAAATAAATTAATTAACTGAAAGTATGCGTAACGTACCTTTTGCGAATGTCAAATCCCTCGAGCAAAGCAAAACAACCCTCGAGCAAAGCAAAACAAAGAAGTACTAATTGGTGTAAGAATAATGTCTTACAACCACGTTCTTGTACACACGTACTATTAGCGATTCGATGCGAATGCTAGTTCTTGATCACAATAGAATAACCAAACACCTTTGTTATGTTCAAGGTCACTCGTAAATCCCTTACAATGGGGATTCACTCGTCGACCAAGAATAATAGGGAAGAAAAGAAGAAGTTTGGCCTTCTAATGAAATCAAGTGTACCAAAGGATGAATACATGGGGATGTATTTATAGCCTTATGGTAGATGTCATGTTTACTATGGTTTCCAATGTGGGATTCCATAGTTTCGGCCAAAAACAAGCCCAAAAGAAGGTTCCTAAAACCGTCTCTTGGCTTGTTTACTTTTCTTCATATCCCGTTGACATTTAACGACCAATAGTCACTTTCGATAAGTGCTTATCGCTCGTTTAGTCGTTTATTGTGAATTTAATAATTAAACATAATATTTTATATTAATTATTTAAACATCGAGTCTCATACGTAAAGTGTGCAATCCCGTGGTCACGAGTTCGAATCCGGACATTTACGTACATGTAAATATATACATTTTCCAACAGCTCCCACTTGGATATGTTTACAAAACATGAAATGACATTGGTTAGCGTCTAGCAACACGCCAATGCCCCCGGTACAACTCGTGTATGGTTTTCTGGAGAAAAACCAAGTTTTGATGATTCATCATCATATTCATCCTTTTGTTTCTAATACCATGTTAATAAGAATATGGATCTCACTCATTTCTTAATTAATTATTCTGTTTCTCGTTTTATGTGATTGATCAAGATTACCAATCCTTCTGAACATATTCCAGAAGACCTTGGGCATGGCCATGCAAACATCTTAACAACCCTACGATGGGCCCAGTAGTATTATACTTCAAAATAAATTTGAAGGAAACAAATCCCATTTTGACTACAAGCAGGATTCATAAATTTCGCAACACTTCTAAAAACAACCCTTATAACTACCAGTTACGTGTAGCGTTAGATTGCTTCACAAAAATGCACTACATCCATGACATATCTCTTGTATCTCAAGTCAGAGGATAAATATACATGATATACTTAATGACAAAGATCCATAAAGTATCATCATGTTGGTGGGATAAGTCCTATATTCAATTCATTGAATATCATCTGAAATTAGTCATGCTACGCATCAATATACTTTCAAGTATATTCTAACTAATACTCAGATTTGTCTTAATTCAATATCATTCCCATGTTATTGATTGACAACGGACTATTTAGAATAACTTAAGTTATTCATGGATTTAAACATGCAAACATAGGACACAATATTATAAATGAAATTAAACGTATACCGTACTTTAATTCATTATAAATAATAATTGTTTAACATCCTTTATCCAAATACTAAATAGATCAATGCATGATAATACTAGTTAATGAATTTTGCCACAAGTCATGAGAATCATACTTGTTGACAAGGCATAATTTCAATTAACTTTGATCTATAGGAATTTTGAGAATACTTATTTCAAAAATTCAATAAGTGAATTTCTTGTATATGTTTACACATATCTAGATATTGTCATATCATTCCATAAGGTGCGTGATAACCTGAACCACCCTTTTATGACAATCATCTTTCAAAACTTTAAAGTTTTAAAGTATTCTTTTTTTTTAATGTATAATGCAACTATGCTCCTAGTTGAGCATAAGTAGTCAACATGGTCATCATCAAGGATACCATGACTAGAATTGAATGTCATCTCAATTATACCAGCATCATTGTGTACAACAATATGCTCTTTAAACATCCGTAAACTTCGAACAGTTATAGTGTAATGTTGGTGCCTACCAAACTCAAGTTTGTTGGCAATGACAATTATGAAATAATTGCCATATTTTCATCCATAGAATCTAGGAGCATCTCCAGACTGTGGAATGTGATTCTAAATCCAAACATATTCCTTTTAAAATATTTATTACACTAACAACTTTCAATGTTGTCAAATCATCTTGTAACCAAGCATGACACAACAATCTTATACACAACATGATGTACATGATGAATCTTCAAGTTAAACTTTAAGATCTCATTCATATTATATCTTGTTAAAGATATGTATTTATCATGTTTTATTAGACTCATTTATTTTACCGCATATGTTTATAATAATAAACATATATATTCCAAGGTTATGAATTTTATTTTCCAAATCTTACAAACGAAGTTTCATTCTCAACTAAAACTTAATTTAGGTGGAATGTAGTTGCCCATACAACATATAAGATTTAAAATAATACTCCCACTAGCTTTTAGGAATACTTATGAGCTATCTTATTTTAATTATTAAATCAAAAATGGATTTAATATTAAACATAAGAAACATCTCTTAGATGCTTGCATATATCCATTCATGGATTCTTGCAGTTTGTACATATCCAAAGATTATTTGAATTCATAAAACTTCTTTGTATTACTCATCGTCCTCGCAAAAGTAATTCCACAACAAAGAGTTATGACATTCATTGTCAAAATTTCATATCAATGAAACTAAGTATGACAATTATAATCTTTATACTTCTATTTAATGTATCTAGTAAAGAATATTCAATCATAGTTAATTGCTTAAATATGATTAATATTATTATCACTAGACATGCATTAAATATGTGTACAATATTGTCCATATGATTTCTTCCTAAAGATTTAAACCACTAGGGTTTCCATCCTTTGAAGAAACTCATATTCATTATTAAGATAAACCAAGTATCTAAAGTTGATTATCTTTATGGACAGCATCTCAACATTCATAGTATGATTGATTTACCACAATTCATCATTTGATAAATTCATCATTATGATTAACAGGCTTACCATGATCCTGTAACTCATAATCCTCAGCATATTAAATATCGGAGATATCCTTACGGATCTATGAATGACAATTCCATCATATTGAGGTCTATCATTTACATGTTTAGCCTCATCATGATATTTGCTAGTGCATTTTAGAAGATTATGTATTTTGTAATTCAATCTTTCAAGATCTAAACAAAACTCCCACTTGCCTTTAATAATTTAAAGATTACCTTTAAATAGTTTAGCAAGTAGAGCAACAATACATTGTTCTCTTTTGGGACATTACAAAACACATTGACAATTCCTGACATTAGTTTGTTACAACTCACTCTACAAGTAGTTTAACAAATTCAGAAATTCATTTATAAGACTTAATGTGATTCATCACATTCCATAAACAAATGGTGTCTTATCTATCTTCTAGGTTGGAGTCTTATTGAGTATATTCAATCTATACTCAATCTTCTAACCTTGATAACTTTTGGAAGAAACTATAGTTATCTTAGAATCAAATAATGCCAACAGATTTTGATTCTTCTAACAGAACATACCATAAAACTATGGTATTTCTTTAGAATTAATATTGTAAGAAAATCTAACAATATTTTAGATAACCATCTACTCTTTGGCTTACCTATTTACCAACAAAGTAAAACTTAATGGTACAATAGAATTACCAAGTCAATTGCATGTATTATAACACAAATATTCTTGACCAAGTCAAAAGACATACCAGTTATAATCCCACTATACGTTATAAGTCATTGATCAACTCATTGACTTCATGCATATGTCTTAAAACATAGCAAGTTAACGTCTTACTTTATATTCTAAGTCTTGTATTAAAAAACTTCATGTTTGTGACTTTACAAAATCATAAACATTTATAATTAAAGTAATTATGAACACCACCTCAGGTTTCAATTAATATTTCAAGTTAATATTTACTACATATATTTAAGTCATTCAACGAATACTTAAATTCAAAGTAGTATTAGATTACTTCATTTAATTATGTCATTCCATGAAAAGTTCAACGTAAGAAACTGCAAAATCATCCATGCTCGTTCTCACGACACGTGGATATTTTACCTTGGGCTACAATCTAGTTCACGTTCTCACGTAACATAAATTGTAACTACAAGTGTTTCTTAAATATTGAAAGACATAAATATTTAAAATAAAGTAGTCTTTGTTATCATCTTGACACATGTTCTTAATAGGGCAATCATACACATTTAAATGTATAATTCCTATTAGAACGTTACTCTCTTACCTTGCAGTCAAGAGAATCCATTTAAATCATATTTATATGTGTTGTACCTTGCACACAATAAATATTTCTCCCACTTGTGCTTGGAACAACATCATGTAGCAGATAAACAACACGATACACGTTCGTTTATTCGATTAATATGATTTGTGTCATAGATATAACAAGTAGATGTAGAACTATATTGTTTAGTAAGGAAACGCACATGACTTTCTTTAAAAACATAAGTGTCTACAATTGGAAAGTAATTATCTTTGAAGATAATCGGGTTACTACAGGAAATAAGGCTTATAGCTCCCACTGAATTAGAAATCATTAAAACAACTTCTTATTCAGTAATGCAACACAAATGCTCCCACTGAATCTGACAACATTGTAAGTGTTGCATAACCAGTGAAAACAACTTGCTTGCTTTTTACTTTCCTACACCTTTGAAGAACCATACGTAATCATTACTAAGGTACTAAAAGGTGTATTCTACTATGTGAATGATGGGTTATCCATCAATGTTATTAACTTGAAAAATTGGGTATGCAATTTCTTCCTTAACAGGTCTACCTTCCCCATACTGGTATGTAGCACCTTTAAAGGTTAAAGTAAACCAACTAGATAAATTAAGCTAGTTTTCCTTTTACCAATTTTCGCGGTAATTTGTCTAGCTTCTAATTTTGTAACTCATATACATGTTTTCCAGTTAACCAACATTCATGTTGTTATAAAGGATTCATTCACCAAATGAGGGTAATGAAATCTTTATGGAAAATAAGATGTGCAATTCATTGCTATGAGTTACATTAGAATTTAGACAATTCAAATGTTCCTATTATACCTTTCTCATTCATGAAAAGGAATAGTATTGAGTCTCATGCTTCTCCCATGGAAAAGAGACTTCGTTTGTATTTTCGGTAAATTATTCTCGATCAAACATTTGTTTGAAAGCAGAATGGAGCAATTTACTGATCAAGACTAAACTTTGTTTACGGTTAAATGTTGCAATTATACATTCAAAAGAATTATAAAATTCAATTTTAGTATTTTCGATAATTAACCTTTTTCAAGAAATTTAATTACCCATGGTTCATAAGCATATAACCATTTAATTTTCACTGAAAAACTAGGATCCAAATTGTCATAATCTCATCACATCAGTTGATCTGCTAGTAATGAACCTTATACAAAGTGGTAGAGCTTTTGCTCAATTGCCAACTTCAATTGCAATTCCTAGATTTATGGGATTTACATATAGCCAATTTCAATTGCCATGTAAACATGTTTTATCCCATCTTATGCCTTGAGTTGCCAGTTCTCACTACAAAACTCAATTAAGTTGTCCAACTTAAGAAACTGCAAAATCGTCCATGCCCGTTCTCACGACACGTGGACATTTTACCCTTTGATTACGATCTAAGTCACGATCTCACGCAAATAAAAGGTAATCTTAGGTGTTTCCGTTTCGTTGGATGGCATACAACTTAAATTAAAGGGTAATGATTTTGATGTTAAATCAAATATATACAAAGATGTCATGCATTCATCTTCGTAGCATAGTTTTTATTAAAACATTTATATCTTGTTTTAATGTATAAGCTTTTCATCATCAAACTTTAATTGAGGTATTGGTTTCACCAATCAAGGAATTTAGTATTAATTATCATCCATTATACCGTACTTTTGCATAAGTGTAAACACTTAGTGTTTCGGATAATTACCACCGAAGTGGCGCATGAAATTAACACTAATTCGCCCTTAAGATGAGCTTGCACATTTAATGGCTTACTAAGTAGCTCCATTCGAACTTACAGAGGGCAGAGGACCAGGTACGCGCTAAAGCACAACCTTAGACATCCTTTCAGTGTGACTGTGCGCACTTCTTTAAACCCCTTTTATTAGTTCATTCTCATGGGTGAGCCTTTCAGTCATTTGTACCAAAGTCATCAATCAATTAAACGATTATGATTACTATTCTTAAAATTACATGTTTCACCATTGTTTAGGTCAGTTTATTTTTCTTTAAAAAAATACCCTTGTTACACATAACAAACAAGCAAGTATTTATATAAAAAAATAAACAAATAAACAATGAAAGCATAACAAATAAAAGTCATGCATATCAAATAGCCACATGCAAACGGTTTAGATAAATCCTATTAATTAACCAATTAATATTTTTATTGAGGTCTTCCCCAATTTTAGATCTATCAAAATTAGTGTATATCACTTAAACAAGAAAGACATACAATAAAAGCAGATCCATGATAAAACATGCAGATAATTATCATGGACATAAAATTACACTTAACAATTAATGCAATTAAATCAAAGTTACGCATATACACATAAAGTTGCATGCATCTTAGGGTTTCTAATCCAATTAAAACAATAGTTTACAAAACCCTAATTAGGGTACCAAAATAAACGCCCCCTATAAAAAATTAGGGTTTAGGATTGCAAACCCTAGATCTATGCATACATAAAATAACACATTCATGTTTATTTTAATTATGTGTTTCAGTAATTAATTACTTGTTATACAAGGCTCGTGATGCCCTTTGTTGAGTTTATGAAATATAAAATACAATAAAACATAAAGACATCAAGAGTACACAGCGGAAGACTTAAGATCATAACAAATAAATTAATTAACTGAAAGTATGCGTAACGTACCTTTTGCGAATGTCAGATCCTCGAGCAAAGCAAAACAACCCTCGAGCAAAGCAAAACAAAGAAGTACTAATTGGTGTAAGAATAATGTCTTACAACCACGTTCTTGTACACACGTACTATTAGCGATTCGATGCGAATGCTAGTTCTTGATCACAATAGAATAACCAAACACCTTTGTTATGTTCAAGGTCACTCGTAAATCCCTTACAATGGGGATTCACTCGTCGACCAAGAATAATAGGGAAGAAAAGAAGAAGTTTGGCCTTCTAATGAAATCAAGTGTACCAAAGGATGAATACATGGGGATGTATTTATAGCCTTATGGTAGATGTCATGTTTACTATGGTTTCCGATGTGGGATTCCATAGTTTCGGCCAAAAACAAGCCCAAAAGAAGGTTCCTAAAACCGTCTCTTGGCTTGTTTACTTTTCTTCATATCCCGTTGACATTTAACGACCAATAGTCACTTTCGATAAGTGCTTATCGCTCGTTTAGTCGTTTATTGTGAATTTAATAATTAAACATAATATTTTATATTAATTATTTAAACATCGAGTCTCATACGTAAAGTGTGCAATCCCGTGGTCACGAGTTCGAATCCGGACATTTACGTACTTGTAAATATATACATTTTCCAACACTCAATAGGTTCAATATGCAACATTGCTCCCCCAAGGTCACTCCCGTAATTACCGTATGCTCAAGTTTGTACTCGACTAGATATCACTTTTATATGTGGCATGTTAGGCAGGTTTCAATCTAATCCTGGCTTACATCACTTGAAAGCTGCTAAGAAAGTATTGCGATATCTACAAGGAACGAAGGAGTACAAATTAACTTACACTAGATCCGAAAATCATGAAGTTATTGAATACTCGGATTCAGACTTTGGGATATATTTTCATGCTGGCAGGTAGGCTTATTTCTTTGAAGAGTAAAAAACAAGTGCTAACGACGACCTCAACAATGATGGCTGAGTATGTTTCAGTTTAGAATGCGACATGCCATGCAATGTTGTTGAGAAATTTCATCACTGGACTCAAAATTGTTAACTCCATCTCAAGGATATTAAAGATTTATTGCGATAATAGCACAGCCGTGAGCTTCTCGAACAGTTATAGTTCAAGTGGAGCTGGTTTATACCTTGATATAAAGTACTTATTTGTATGTGAAAGAGTGGAGGAACAACGTATATGTATCAAGCACATTAGAACTCATGAAATGCTTGCGGATCTGCTAAATAAAGGTCTACCACCCAATGTTGTAAAATGGGTTTTTGTCAAGACCTGACATAATTTTTTAGTTAGTGCACTATTTCATGATTATGTTTAACATCAATACAAGCGCTATAAGATAATATCCTTCACTATAATGTCTAGTTTGTCTATATTTACTTTCAATTTATGTACACTTATGCTTCATTATAGAAAAACTTATGTTTACCACATTACTCTTTTCTCATTTTGGCTTAATGAAATCATATATTTCACATTAGTACCATCCGTATAAGGCAAAAATGCATATATATCCCTACCAAAGTGAACAATTACATATATATCCTTTGTACAAGTTTTTTATGCACATAGTACAATGGTTTTTATGCATGCTTTGGATATATATATATGCAATTTTGCATTTTCGGAAGGATATATATGCAAAAGCCCCTTAGTATAATTGATGGGGGTCGTGTGTCAAACGTGGCACATTAGGTTGTATCTTTCGATTTTGTGCTATTATGGAATTATGATGATTCTCATAGACTTGTATATAAATAAATAAATGGTCCTATGGCCAAGTGGGAGAATGTTAGAATTATCCTTTTAGTATGTCCTTTTGACCATTTAGACCCTTAACTATGCCTTAATGACATAATCTACTCTAACTAACTATTGAAAATTATTTGATGGAAATAACTGTCATAACCATATAATTAGGGATTGTGGTCACTTTCTTGTATCTTGTCACATAAGAAAATCTCTCTCAATCAACACCAATTACTAGAGACAAATCCATCCATTGTATTGGTGACATCATTACCGGAATCGACTAACCCTAACACTATGGCTTCATCATCAAATAATAATCCTAAGTCGATTCTATCATCAAGAAAGTTTACTTTCATGTTATCGTTATGATATGATTACATGAGATTGATCCTGGAGAAAAGGTTTCTTTATAATCAACACCCTCTTTTTTAGTATACCCTTTTGAAACATAATGAGCTTTGTATTGCTCAACATTTCCATTTGGGTCAAGTTTGGTCTTGAAGACCCACTTGCATCGAACGGGTTTTGCACCCTTTGGTAATTCAACAAGTTCCCAAACGTTGTTTTTACACATTGAGTTTAGCTCATCTTTCATTGCTTCTCTCCAATGAGATGCTTGGTCACAAGTAATGGTATCCTCATATGATTCAGGTTCATTGCATTTCCCTAAGTCAAAATCATCCTCACTCAAATAGGTATACTAATTGTCAAAGTTTGTGGGCTGCCTATGTCGCTGTGACCTACGTGACGGCTGTTGAGTTTTTTTTGGTTCAACATTAATTTCGGGGTCAGGTTCATTTCCTCGACATTATTTGGATGATATTGAGCAATAAAGTGATCATTCAAGGTTTCAAGTGGCGTGTTAATCGGCATGTCGCGTTTTTCGAGATGTAATTTCTCACAGAAAAAAAAAAGTTTAGGTTGTAAAACAGCAACTTACTTTTTCAAATGTACCGTTTTGGTACGTGTACTGTTTATGTTCCACTTAATGTTGTGTACTTTCATATTTTTTCCATTTTGCACATTTTGATGATGCGTCACATTATAAATGGTGCACGTGCTAAACTTTCAACTGTGGCACGTGTCAAACTTTCAACTGAGACACGTGTCAAACTTTCAACCGTGACACGTTATGTGCAAAATGGAACAAAACATGAAAGTACACAATATTAAGTGGAATAATAAATAGTACACATACTAAAATGGTATACTTAAAAAAGTACGTTGCTATTTATGACCTAAACCCTAAATAAAATAAAATAAAAAGCTTTTATGGCTTATTGTTTGATTCAAACCACCTTTCAACCTCTTCAAATGTAGTATTGTTCTATTTTTACAATTTTTCCAATTTTAATTCAACACAAACATGATGAGACATACATATATTTTTATATTATTTAACAACATGCATTTTTTTAAATGACATTAAGTTTTTTTTGTTTGCAAGGTTTGTATTTTCAGTCTATTATTTTATTGATTCAACTTTTACTTATCAATTGATTGTATTATCCTTCCAAGCAATCTTGAAAACTAGCTATGAGAAACTCTTGGATAGTTATCAAACTATTTTGTGAGAGTTTAAATTGACACATGTGTGCTATCATCTCCAAATTTAGTCATAATCCTAGTATAATCAGTTCTATAAGAAATCAAAAAAACAATGAAATATTCACATCCTTAGCTATAATCAGTTGTACACGTTTTATATATACTTGGGCGATATATTTGCTCTACAGCAACTAATTATTCTTGTGAAGTTTCTTAATTTTTGTAACTTTTATGTTAATAATTATGTAGATGAAGGAATAGAGGTTTCAAACAATTAATGTGAAGAGGTGTTGTTAACTTTAAATAGCACAAATTTTAGCCGGGAGGTGTCTAACGTTCAAAATATTCAAGCAAATTCGGATAATTTAAATCTCATTAAGATCAATATATACATATAAAAGTTTCGTGCTTTAAATCCAACAAATAAAAAAGGTTTTTAACCATGAGTGATCTAGCTCTGAATATCATGGAAAAATAAAAAGTTAATTGATCATACTAGTTATCGAGTGACATAGCTCTGATTATCATAGAAAAACAAAACGTTAATTAATCATACAAGTTAACGTTCAAAATATTTGAGCAAAGTCGGATAATTTAAATCTCACTAAGATCAATATATGCATATAAAAGTTTCGTTCTTTAAATCCAACAAATAAAAAAAACTTTTTAACCATGAGTGATGGAAAAATAAAAAATTAATTAATTATACGAATTATCACTATCGAGTGATGTAGCTCTGAATATCATAGAAAAACAAAAAGTTAATAAATCATACAAGTTATCGTGTTGATAATACGTGGAACAGATTTATTATCCGCAACACATATAACTACACAATAACATAATACTAATCGTAACTTAGTAACCCAACATAACTTTATTATATAAGCTACCATTCTTTTCTTTCTATTACTCATGTGGGATTGAAAACAATTATTTGTCAAAAAAATGCATTTAACACATGTATCATGTCTACTTTTTTTATAACAAAGCTGGATAGACAAAGATGGGTTTTTGTTTGCCTTAACTTTTTTGCCAAGTTGAGCTCCTCGCTCAGAAACCTCAAAGGATTGTACCTTGGATAAGGATCAATTAAAGCTGCTAAAACCCTCAATGTGTTGTCATACACATTCTCACAGTCCTGCATTCAAAGTTTGGTCAAGAGATTACGTGATAGCTATACACTCAACTTTTATGTTTTTTGTACCACCACCATAGTATGAAAAACATAGCAAGTTTTAGGGGTGAGCATGGGGCGGGTTTATGCTAAAACCAAAAACCGAAGCGTAAATTCTGGTTTAACATTAGAATACGCTTTAGGTGAATATAAGCCCCAATATAAGAGTTCCTTTTGCTAAAATTTTCCATTTGATGAATTTGACATCTTATTAATAACATTAAACCCAAATTGACCGATTTCCATATAACGGGTTAAAAATCACTTATATGTTCAGTTATACAGCTCCACATGCAAAAAAAAAAAAAAAAAAAAAAAAAAAAAAAAAAAAAATGGTATTAACATATTCAAAGAACAAGTAAATCATAATATGAAAACATACCATGCCGTACTGGTAGAAATCTTTAAATTGCAGGTATAGATAAGATGATCGTAACCCCATCCTCACGTCACTTAATAAGATACGGCACATAGTGTAGCACACTATAACACCAAATCATCTAAAGGTGATTACAACAATATAAATTTCCTAAGAAATAGAGACTAAATTGATTGCTACAAAAACGTGAATGATGGTTTTCGAAGCAATATTGAAATTTAAAGAACATATATCATAGATTCAAACAGCATAAGCAGACTACGAAGTATTGTTTTACATAGGAGATGTGTGAGTCTTTGCCTTTATAAGATAATTTGTAATGAAAAAAACACTTCTGCCTTATGATTTGATTTCGGAATGAAAATACTATTGAACCTCTTGATATTTCTGGTTTTGTTTTAATACAAATTAACATGATGAATAACTCAAGTGGATAAGAAAACCAAGTTACACAACTATACACTCAAAAACACTTTAGAATATTAGTGAGAATCCTTTACTAGGGACCACAATGCGCTGCTTACACATTTAAACTCACGTATTCATCTTGTCATAAACTCGTAATTAGTTAATATAGCTATTAATAAGTATTATGGTGCATGTGTGTAACCCATTTATAGGTTTAAAATGTACTTGAATCATAAAATATACTCAGTACTCATCATTTGTTAACCAATACAAAATATCGAATAGAGATGTACGTCCTTAGCTATAATCATTACTTGTATACATTTTATCCTTGGAAGATGTATTTGTTCTACGACAAATCAAATGTAGACGAAGAATAGAGGTCTCAACAAATAAGAAGCTTTTTAACGTCAAAAACAATCTAACGTTGATAACATATAATAAGTGCTTCGAAAATTATGAACAAAACCTTTTGCTAAATTCACAAAAAGTTAATAAGTCACACAAGCTAAGGAAGAAACCGTGATTCGGCAGATTTTCAATTTGATGAATCATTATCCCACCAATAACATCTTACTAATATCAACTTACCAATGCAACATGACTTTAGTATATACCCTACCACCATCTTCTTTTTACTACCTATGTGGTATCAAAACAATTTATTTTAAAAGATGTTTTAACACATGTAAGCTATCTATATCTTTTTCATTTCTAAAGAAGGTTCTTTATTTATCTCTACTAAAATTCAAGCTTAACTACTTTTTTTATTTATTATAAAACTGCATAACCATTATTCTAGGTGATAAGTCTTAACTAAAATAAGCCTTTAAGGCTTAATGTTTGATTCAAACCGGCGTAAAAAGTTTGATGCATTCTTTAAAATCCAACATATAAAAAGCTTTTACCATGAGTGATAGCTCCGAATATGATAAAAAGTAAAAAAGTTAATTAATCATACAAGTTATCATATAGATAATGCATGCACTGATGTTTTGTATTATCCGGTGCGTGCGCTACCCTTATGATAACATAATACTAATATCAATTTAGCCAACTAGCATAACATTAGTATATAAGCCACCATCATTTTCTTTCTATTACCTATGTGATTCAAAAACAAACTTTTATCTAGAAAATATATAAACGCATGCAAGCTATTTGCCTTTTAACAACGAGGGTTCCTTATATACCTCTACTCATACTCAAACTCCAATCCAAACACAACACAAACTCATCACGACTCAAACTATGGCTTAAATTTGAATTTTTCACAGCCTCGCGTTTTCTCCATATGACATACCACATGCCCAATTTACTTTTACAGGTTATCAATAAACCAAAACAGAAGCAAATCACTTTAGATAGATTAAGTACAAAAGATTAACCAAGTTTACACTTAATAGAAGGATAGTTTCAAATATAATAAAATTAAAAGAAGACTGTTTCAGCAATGTGGGAAGCTTGGTGGAGCTTCAACAGCTTCTTAGCCAACTCCCAAGAAATATTTAATTCTGAAATCTTTAAGTCTTGATAAACAGGGCACATTGTAAAGGGACGGTCGAAGTAGAGCCTTATAGCTGTCTTCTTTAGCTTGGGTGAACAAGCAAGTATAAACTACTTTCTGATTATTTTACTTATTAAGTTGTTGAATAATCTGATTTCTCAAACACTTTATCTGATTTTTGCAATATCTAATAGAATAATCCAAATCCAAACACTATGTTTTAAAATTAAGTTTCTGATTATCCATTTTCAGAACGCATAATCTATTCTCAATAAGCAATCCCAAACGCCCCGTGATGGTAAGAAAAGTGATATCAAATGAAATTATCAAAAAAGGGCTACGAGGCATTACTATTTGTTTACCATAATTTTTACAAGCAATTAGCATATGAAAACATAATCACTAATTAGCAACACTAAAGAAAAATCTAATTAAAAAAATAGAGTTAATAACATTTTAAAGCACTATACTTGTCAAGAAATGGCAGTTCTGCGTAGCGAACTAAAAAAATAACTCTTTTAGACATTAAAGTTGACATTTTTATCTTTCTTTAAGTATTATGACCATATTATGACCATTTTACCCTTTCTAAATTTTTTTCAAAATACTTTTTTTTTTCGAAATTTTTTTCCCAAAATATTTTTTTTTGAATTTTTTTTTCGAATTTCTTTTTTTTTTAAATATTTTTCGAAAGGTAAAATGGTCATAAGATGGTCATAATACTTAAAGAAAGACAAAAATGTCAACTTTAATGTCTAAAATAGTTATTTTTTTAGTTTGCTATGCAGAACTGCCATTCTTGACAAGTATTGTGCTTTAAAAGATTATTAGCCCCAAAAAATAAGACAAAACCCAAACTAACCTTTAAACCGTTCTGGGTGACATTCTACAATGACCCTAACTACACAATCATTGCATCAACATTGTTTTTAAATCAGAAAAAATGGTTGATTTTTTACAAGCATTTAAACGTCAAAAAAATTGCTACGGACAGTAACGGAACTTGAAGTAGATAAGTAAGAGCGTTCTGAGGCCATAAGATTAACCAAATTCATACAATACCACACAAAATAAAAGATTGGTTCAAACTACGAAAACTAAAAGATATCTATTTCGGCTTCTGGTGAAGCTCTGTCGAGATCCAACAACTTTGTAGTCCACCACAAGCTCGGTATACCATAAGGACATGACCCGCTAAAAAACACTGGGACAAGATCCGTGATGGATCTAAACACACACCTTGTGTCAATGATATTTTGTATAATATTATTAAGCACGCGGAATTTACTTAGTAATACTTAGAAGATGAATTATATGCAGTGGTAACTTTTGAATAAGCAGTGGAAACTGCTGGTTTCTTTTTAGGCACCCACTGTTGGTTATAATTAGCCTTTTTATCTTGAAAATATCCTTTCCCTGTTTGTGCAGATTTTGCAAAAGTTGTTTTGGACTTTGCACTTTTAACAGGTGACTTAGGGTGAGCAGTGTTAACTGTTTTTGCAGTGGCAAATGTTTTGAGGCCACTTCTTAGTTGAACTACTCTTGGGACCATTTTGCAATTAGAATTAGGGTGTACATTATTCTGAAACATGTTAGAATTCACCCTTTTATTCCCTTGGACTTCCCTTCTCCCAACATGATAGTCACAATAAGCATGTAAATAATCAAAACTACCACAGATATAGCATGCCTTATTGTATATTACAAAATCACTACCTAGTTTTTGAGATTTAACATGATTCCAACTCCTCTGGTTACCCCTAGGAGCTATAGGCTTATTCATATACATCTCAGCATACCTTACAGTCGGTCTAGGTTTATTAACTGGTTTCCTAGGTTCCTCTGTAACAGTATTAAAAACTTTTGGGATAGAAGTCTCTACATTCTTTTTAACATTCTCATCAACAACAGATGAGTCACTAGCACTCTCAAAAACATCATTATCATACTTAACCTCATTCTCATTTTTCACGCTTGTGTCCTTTTAAAGGACCATATTCTCTTTCAAGATCCTTAAACTCTTCTAGTCCTGTATGAGCTAAATCTATACCTGGGGGTGATGGAACACCTCTTAGTGGTGGAGGCACTATTTTATAACCCATACCGCACTTAGCTTTATTAATTATTTGAGCATTCCAAATTTTATCAATTGACTTTGACTGATAATACAAAGTGTCAAGAGATAAATTAACATTCTCGGTTTTTGTTTAAGCTTTTCAAACTCTTTTTGGTATGCTTCATTTACAGCTTTTGTATGTTCTACCTCTCTTCTAAGAAGAATCATATCATCATTGTATTTTGACTCATTATCTTGATAGTGTTTTATTTAAGTTTCCAATACAGCTAAAGCTCTCCTAAGGTTAGACACAGTATAATTAGCAGCATACAACTCTTGTCTTTCATTAGAATATAAATCATTAAGCCTTTCAACTTCTTTTGCAGCCCTACATGTTTTAGAACAACTTTCAAAGTTTTGTACCGTCGAGTCGAGAAAGCCATAAGAGCAAATTCAGAGCAACAAGAAAGCATTTGAATGTTCTTTTCTTTATCATCACCATGAAACCTCAATCATAGCTACACCATCAATAGCCAACATTGCCTTTGGTTCTTCCACAGCTTGGTTCCTTCTTTGCTTGTACCAAGTTAACTTGTTGTCCTTGGTCTTTGGTCTTCTACATTCTCTAGCAAAATGTCCAAACTTGTGGCGGTTAAAGCACTCCACTTTCTTCTTATCAAAACCTCAGTAGCACTCCCATTGATGTGAATAGGCTTGCCAGTCTTCTTGTAGAATTTCCTAGCCCTCATGCTAAGAAGAGCTATCTACCATTTAATATCCATCTCCTTCAAGTCATCTTCATCAATTTGCTCTATGTCTTCATGAGTTAAGACAGAGCCATCTACTTGAGTAGAGATGAAAGCATAAAAGGTAGGATCTCCAATACTAGCAACCTTCTTCTTTGATCCTGCAGTGGTAACATTAATATTACTAGTGGAAACTTTAGAACCAGCAATGACAACATCATCATCACTGTCATCTTCAGAATCATCATTGTCAACAGAGGTTGACAACAATGCCAAGCAACTAGAGCTTGAACCAAGTTTCCCTGCCTTCTTCAACATTTGCTCAATAAGTTTGAAGTTGTTGTAAAGGTCATTGAGCTTTATTGTTTCTATGTCTGATTTGTTTTCCCAGACAGTAACATTAGTTTGAAACTCTGAAGGCAAACTTATTAGAAACTTCAAATTGAGGTCTTCCTTTTCTACCTCAATGCCAAACACGATCGTTGTGTAACAATCTTCAAGTTTGGTAAAGATGCTATCAAGTGAGTCATTGCTTGAAGGAGAGAAGTTTTCATAACTTTGCTTCAACAATGTCTTTTGTGTCTTCTTTGTAGCATCATTACCACCAAACACCGAGCAAATGTCTTCAAACTTCTTTAGCGCCTTGTGCTTGCTGAATGCAATGATTTGATCTCTAGGAAGAGTCATTAGCAACAAACTTCTAGCCTTAAGATCATTTTTCCTGTAAGCTTTTTCAATACTAGATTCAGGCACAGACACTTTCACAACATCTATTTCACTAACCTTCACAGTACTAGTCACATGCATGAAAGAATCACCAGTTTGAATGATCTCCCAAAGAGCATAGTCCTTAATGAGAAAGTATTGCTCAATCAGGATCCTCCACATCTCAAACTCATTAAGTTTGAGCTTAGGTAGCCTTGGTGTAGAAGAGTTGGACCGGTTGTTTTCCATCTCCATTGAGTGAGTAGGTTAAGCTTATTCCTTGGATCTTCTAAAACAAAATATCAGAACCTTGGCTCTGATACCACTTGATGGATCTAAACACACACCTTGTGTCAATGATATTTTGTATAATATTATTAAGCACGCGGAATTTACTTAGTAATACTTAGAAGATGAATTATATGATGTATTGTATGTAAACACAGATTAAACACAAAACTTAAGCTCCAATATTATTGATGAATAATACGAGTGATCTTGCTTATCACTAGGGTTACACCTTGAAGCTTTTGTGAGTAATACGTAGGTAATCTAACAAGTACCTAAGACAATGACCTAGGACCTTCTTTTATACAACAAGAAGTCCTATACAAGATAAGTATAAAGCTAACATTATAGAATATACACAAAATATATTCTATACTTATCTAGACGCGTTTAACTAAACATTATCTAGCAATTCGGCAGAATTAGCAGATTCAGCAGAATCTAAAATTCTAAATCAGCAGTATTGAAATAGAAATTAGCAACAACAAACAAGTCGGCAGAATCTAAACTTCTACATCAGCAGTATCAAAAATCAATTCAACAAATTTCAAACTGATCAGCAGAAGCATATCAGCAGAAAGTGACAAAATACTGAATCAGCAGAATCAGCAAATAATACTTCAGCAGATTCAATTGCAATTGTAATCACGGATAAGTTGACTAAAATGAACTTTTGATCACTACTACTTACTGATTATGTTGTTTTAAGGTATATTAAGATTTATTTGATCTGTATTAACAACTTATAAACACAGATACATGATCATTAAACATGAAATTCCAATAGTGAACAAGAAAGATGTGATCAATTGAGATTTTGACTTTTGCTTAAACAAGGACTGTATTTCTTGGTTTCTTTGAGTTAATTAGACCAATTGTGACACAAGACAACAACAAGTACAAACTTAATCAACCTCTAACACAGTTTGACTTCTCAAAGCCAAACAAGCCTTTACTTAACTGTTTTGATGATTTTCAAAGCTAAACACAATTTAAAACCATGAGACCGACATGAGACCTTATAATATCATTAAATAAAACTAAATAAACATGAACCAACAAAGATAATAAAACATGAAACACAAGAAATGACCATTATGCACTTTTAACTGTCAAGATGAGATTTTTATAAACTATAAATTTAAAAGAATAACCAACTGATTTTAATGCTCAAATACACTTAACTAAGACTAATGAACATAAAGAACCAGAAATTACAACTACTAAACAGCTACAACAGTGAAATGCAAAAATGAACAAAAAGGCTTACAAAGGCTTCCAAGCTCAAAACTGAGAACAAAGACCAATTATCACCCCTATTAGCTTACCACTAAGCTTCTAACCCAAGGCCATCCAAAATCTACCCTACTCCAGCTGTGAACACCATTTCCATGAGATTTTTGAATTTTCAACTATTTATGAGTATTTTTGTGATTTTTCTGTTTTTGATTCTAAACTGATTTTTAAGGTATCTAATAGCTTTTATAAGCTATATAGGAGCTTACATGTGCTATATCAGTCCAAAATAACAACCATTAACAACATTACCATAATATGAGATTTTTGAAAGGAAAATTGCATAAACTGAAATTATAACTTGAACACTGAAATTGATAATTGAAAAGGTTTAACAATACACTGAAATGCTTAAACAAAGTGCTTTGAAGCTTGAAATTATACTAGAAAACTTAAAATGATTAAAACGACTAAGGAAAATAAAAATTACACTAGATATCTTAATACATTGCTTCTCTTTCTCTTTATAATGACATTTTTGACTCTATGTTGACCTCTGAATGTATCCCACCTCATCTGAGCCATTGAAATCACCTAACTCATCATATCCGGCCCAAGTGTAGATTTGGCGCCAAAAGTCTTTTAGCAGGTTTTAGATATTAATGGGGTTGTTTGAATCAATTAAAGATCTTTGGGTGTTAGTGGAGGTGGAGGGGACAAGGTAAGGAGGGGGGATGGAGTAAATCATGGAAACACCGTATTGGTTTGGCGTGTTTTTCGTGAGGAGAGGAACGTGAGAGTGGGATTTGACTTATTTGACCGAGTGGTTTTAATAATACACGGGGGTTCACAATGGGGAAGGTCATGGATAATGACAGGGGTCTAATTGTTTTGGCTGGGCTCAAAATACAAGGGAAAGGGTCCGTTTGGATTTGTATTAATATCGAGGACCAAAAATGTAATTCCACCAAACTTGAGGACTGAACTTGCCCATTTTTCCAAAGATATCAAAAGGACCAAACTTGACAAACTTTGATAGAACAAGGATAAAATTTGATCATTTTCCATTTTAAAATATCCAAGGACTAAATTTGCAATTTTTCAAAGTTTAGGGACTTTTTCTGCCATTTGATCAAAGAATCATTCAAGGACCATTTTTAACAACTTAGAATATTTCAGGGACCTTGAATGATAAAATTCACATTTTGAATTCCGTGGACTAGATTTGACAACTTTTAAAACTTGGGGACTAAAACTGCCAATTTTGCAAACTTGAATCATTTTTCATCTGATTTTGATCTTTTTGCATTTAAAACACATAAAACACTGATTTGTGATATTTTCATCAATTTGATGCATTTTTGAGTGTTTTCGGATGATTTTGCAGCTAGATTAGATTGTACAAAAATGATGAGTATTTAGACACTCATCAATCCCTCACACAAAGATATTGCTAGTCCCTAGCAATGATATGATCTTTAATGGATTTTAAAAACTCTTTACCAAAAGCCATCACTTCTGGAGTAGCCAATTGTTTTGATTCAAGTAAGAACCTTGGTACAACGATAACCAAATGATTTTGAGCAAATCATAAGCTATAAACGGATTTGATTTGTCTTTACCGGCCGCTTGCTCGACTAGCCAACTCTTTAGATAAATTATCAATATTATCTTTGGTGAGCTGATTACCAATTATGGTTTTTCCACTGCCTTTACCACAAGCCATAATCTTGCGGGCTAGCCAACTCTTCACTTTTTATGATATGGTGAGTTGAGAACCATACAATTTTGGGCAAATTGCAAGCCATAAACGGATTTGAGAAATCTTTACCAAGAGCCGTTTGCTCTTGGATTAGCCAATCCTTTTGTTTATTAGACAAGGCGGATCGATAACCATAGCAAGTCGAGTAAGTAAAACACTTACTCCAAAAAATTTTGGCCAAAAATGGGGGAATTGGGTGGATAATACATGATAAAATTCGTGAGAATTCCCCCCCACACTTAGAAATGAATATTGCCCTCAATATTCAAAGTACCGCGGTTATGCCTAAACCGGAGAACGTAAAAGGGAAATACTACGGCCATTATTTGAAAGATTTTTTTTTTTTTTTTTTTATATACTTATATACAACAGTGTGGGGCAACCCCCCCACACTAGGGTGGTAGAACAGAGAAAGAAGACAGAAATATGGGTGAAAACCCATATGGTGTGTGCTAATGTTTTTGATTCCCGAGTCATTAGCTTGACTCGATCCCCGCATTCATTGGTTCATGGGGAAAGTTTGTAGATCCTGACAACCACAGATGGAATGTACTCTCCAAAGTAATGCTTCACTCGATGACCATTCACTTTAAAATTAGGACCATCGGGTTGAGATAACTCAATGGTACCGTAAGGATAAACCTTAGCGATAGTAAATGGACCAGACCAACGGGACTTGAGCTTTCCGGAGAAAATCTTCAATCTTGAATTGAAAAGAAGGACTCGATCACCAACGTTGAAAACGCGGTTTTTGATCTTTGAGTCATGAATCTTCTTTGTCTTTTGTTTATAGATCAAAGAGTTCTCGTAAGCTTGATCACGGAGTTCATTTAATTCATTCATTTGAACTTTTCTGGTGATCACCACATGTCTCAATATCGAAATTTGCATGCTTTAAGGCCGGTATGCCTTGTGCTCTAACTCAATCGGAAGATGACATGCCTTTCCGTACACTAGCTTGGTTGGAGTACACCCGATGGGTGTTTTGTAAGGCACGGAAGGCCCAGAGTGCGTCATCTAGCTTATCCGACGTGGATGCACGATTTTCGCCCTCTTGTCCTTTCAAGAATTCTTTTTATACCACGGTTGGAAACTTCCACCTGCCCACTTGTTTGGGGGTGGTATGCGTAAAAGAGGCGGTGGGTAACACCATACTTTTGCATGATACGATCAAATTGGTCATTACAAAAATGTGTACCACGATCACTGATTATAGCTCTCGGAGTTCCAAACACGGCAAAAGAGATTTTAAGAATTTTACAACAACTCGGGCATCATTGGTAGGTAAAGCTTTTGCTTCAACCCATTTTGACAAATAGTCAACAACCACGAGTATGTATTTGTTACCACGAGACGAAGGAAATGGCCCCATAAAGTCAATACCCCAGATGTCAAATATCTCACAAACTTGAATGGCGTTTTGTGGCATTTCATTTCTTTGAGATATATTTCCATGACGTTGACAAGCGTCCACGTGTTTTGACAAAATCGTGGGCATCCTTATAGATAGTGGGCCAATAAAATCCGGAATCAAACACCTTTTTGGCGGTGTAGTTTGGACTATGATGGCCCCGGTGGGTCCAAAGGCATGGCAAGCTTTGAGAATGTCAATAGCTTCACGTCCATAAACACACCGGATGACTTGATCCGCCTGATTTTGAATAAGTAGGGTCGTCCCGAGTAATAATGTTTAACATCCTTGAAGAATTTGTTCTTCCTGTTGGGTCGACATCCTTTCACTATGAAGTTACCCGCATGGTAATTTCGCGGTCGACAAACCATGGGGTAGTAGAATTTCCACGAAAAGAAACCGCGTTGAGTGTCTCGAGAGGAAATGTTTCATTTATTTCCTTTTTCTCGAAAACATCTTGGTGAGGGTTTTCTAATCTGACAGATGATCGTGAGCCTAGATTCTCGGCTCCTTTTTATCACGTATGATGATATCAAATTCTGCGGAGGAGAATCCAACGGAGTAGTCTCGGATTTGCATCTTGTTTTGCAAAGAGATATTTGAGAGCCGAGTGATCCGTATACACCACGCATTTGGTCAAGATTAAGTATGGCCGAAACTTCTCAAATGCATACACCACGGCTAATAGCTCTTTTTATGTGGTGGTGTAATGAGTTTGAGCTTCGTCATAGTTTTGCTTTCGCGTAGTGGATAGGCTGAAAATGCTTGTTTCTGCGTTGCCCTAGGTACCGATAGCAAAATCACTTGCATCGCACATGAGCTCAAAGGGTAAATCCCGGTCGGAACAACGAGAATAGGTGCTTGATAGCTTTTTCTTCAATGTTTCAAAAGCTTCTATGCACTCAGGTGAGAAGATAAAAGGAGCATCCTTTTCAAGAAGATGGGTCATAGGCCAGGCGATTTTGGAAAAATCTTGTATGAATCTACGATAGAAACCGGCATGACCTAAAAAACTCCTAATACCTTTGACGGTAGTAGGATGAGGTAATTTAGCAATAACATCGACTTTTGCTCTGTCTACCTCAATCCCATTTTTTGAAATTTTATGGCCAAGGACTATGCCTTCTTTGACCATAAAGTGGCTCTTCTCCCAATTTAGACAAAGATTTGTGTCTTCACACCTTTTGAGCATTTTATCTAAATGGGAGAGACATGTTTGAAATGAATCCCCAATGACCGAGAAGTCATCCATAAACACCTCCATTGTTTCCCGATCATGTCGTGGAAAATGGCCATCATACATCGTTGGAGCGTGCGGGGAGCATTGCATAAGCCAAAAGGCATACGTTTGTAGGCAAAAGTTCCGTATGGGCAGGTGAATGTAGTTTTATCTTGATCCTTTGGATCAATGGGGATCTGAAAGTAACCCGAGAAACCATCAAGGAAACAATAGTATTCATTCCCTGCTAATCTCTCAAGCATTTGGTCCATGAAGGGTAGAGGAAAATGGTCTTTACGGTAGCGTCATTTAACTTACGATATTCAATACAAACACGCCATCCCGTAACCAATCGAGTTGGAATTAACTCGTTTTCTTCATTTGTGACAACAAAGAATGCCACCCTTTTCAAACACAATGAATTGGGCTAACCCAAGGACTATTTGAGATCGGGTAAATCAATCCTGCATCAAGAATTTTGATAACCTCCTGTTTGATAACATCATGGATTTTTGAATTTACTCTTCTCGATGTTGAGCTGCGGTTTGAAGTCATCCACCATCAAGATTTTGTGAGTACAAAATTCAGGGTTGATACCCTTAATGTCGGAGAGTTTCAAAGCAATTGCTTGCTTGTGTGACTTCAAGATCTTTAAGAGAGCGACTTTTCATCTTTACTCAAATCTCTAGCAATAATGACGGGTAATTTATCATCACCTTCTAGAAATGCATACTCGAGATGAGGTGGTAAGTCCTTAAGCTCAACCTCGGGAAATTCTTGATTTTCTCAACTGATTTGACTTCCTTGTTATGAAGCTTGACGGGCGGGAGAGGAGGAGAAGTGTCCTGATTGAACAACTTCTTTAGAAGAATATCTCCCTCCAGATTAATCTCATTTTGATTAATCTTATCAGGAATTAAATCACTAGAGTGAGGGGTTGATGATGGATCATCATTGAGCAACTTCTCAATAAGAAGTATGTCCCCTTCAATGTCAATTGGAGCGTGATCAATTTCCCATGGAACAGAATCACTAGCCAAGTATGCTTCAATCTCTTCCAAGATGGAGTCACTTCCCTCAAAAGGAGTGATAGAAGGAGTAGAATTGGCTATGATAGGTTGAGAAGATGTGGTGGGATCCCCACTCACAGAATTATGAGAATAACCAAGAATTTCTTGAGAGTACTCTTCAGAAGCAATATCAATGATATCTATTCGGTTAACCGATTCAGAATCATAGTTTGCGGTGTACCTCGAAGTTTGATCAAAGTTAAATGTGACAGCTTCATTACCAACACGTAATGTGATTTCTTGCTCAAATACATCTATGAGAGCACGGCCCGTTCGCAGGAATCCTCGACCAACAATGAGAGGAACCCGATGATCGGCATCAAAATCAACAACCACGAAGTCACCGGAAAATTGAACTTTCCTACGTTCACAAATCGTCCTCGGCAATGCCAAGGGACGGATATGGAACGATCTGCAAGCTCGAGAGTCATGCATGTAGGAGTAAGTTCAGGAAGAGAAGTTTCTTCCATCTTGAATAAGGCATCAGGTTTATGCTTGCACCAAGATCTGCTAGGGCAAAGCATTCAACCATTCCCGAAATACACAAGGTAAGAGAAATTTTCCAGGGATCTCCAAGTTTCTCGAAGCTTTTTCAAGATAGCTGCCGGCGCTCGTTCAAAGGAGTCTTAGCCATTTCAAACAGCTTTTCCTTATTGCTTAACATGTGTTTGAGAGTTGATACAAACTTGGGCATCAGCATGATAGCATCCGCAAAGCTTATGTCAAAATGTAACTCTTGGAAAATTTGGAAAAATTTGTCCATTTGATGACCGGCTTTCTCGCGGAGCTTTTGCTCATTCAAACGTGATGGGTAAGGAATAGAAGATTTGGATTTCGGTTTTCAACAGGAGCTACAGGAGGTTCAAAACAACTCCTAGATTTGATTTGGGTTTCGGACAACTTGAGGTTGGACTACCGAAGGTAGGGCGTGTCGTACTGTGGGCTTGAATAATTCACCTTGTCCGTTGTATCCTTGGTAACTTGACTCATTTCTCCTAGTGGAGGAGGCATTGGAGTCGAAGGTCCATTGTGTGTCTTAGGTTCACTTTCCACTACCTTAGGGAGAGAAGAAGAAGAGGTAGTAGGAATAGCGGGTCCATTGTATGAAACACCACTTCGGGTTGTGATCGCCTTTGCATCGCCCCTCGGGTTAGCGATCGTGTTGCTCGGAAGTTTTCACGAGCCCGGGTTGATCATTTAAAGACTTCTTAAGATCGACAATCGGTGACCAACAACTGTTCATTTCATCTTGGGACTTCATGAATTGTTTCAATAGCTCATCGGATGATGGTCCAGTTGGAACAATGGCAGGAGGTGGATTAGGAAAATTCTGGCCTCTAATGTTAGGAATAGGGCCTTGGTTTTGAAAATTTCCTTGATTAGGATTCATATTCCCATGAAATTGATTCCCTCGATTGAAGTTGTTTTGATTAAGGTTCCCTTGATGTTGGAAACCTTGATTTGGTCCGGGATAGAAATTACCTTGGTTTTGATAACCTTGGTTCATTCTTGGTTGGTTCTGATTCCGGTTTTGTATGTTATGATTCTGGTTAAAACCGGGTGGTGCCTCGACATCGTAGTTACGGTAGTGTGGTTCATTTTGAGGGCGGTATAGATTACCTCCCGATGTGCGATACCGGCTAGAGCATTGGCTTCAAATGGACTACCATCGGTGGCAATACAATTGTAGTATGCATGAGGACCACCACAAGTAACACAACTCTCGACTTTCTTCACTTCACCATGTGTTGGTGTCTCAGTGAAGGTCACTTTCTTTTGGTTAGCAAGAACCAAAGCCCGAACAATATCTGTGAGTTTGTCAATCTTAGCATCGGTGCTAGATGTACTCACGGAAGATGAAGAAGAAGAAGGTCGGCATGAGGCTGATATGTCTTTGCTCGGAAAGGGGACTGAGATTTGTTCTCAATGATTTGCAAGGCTTCTTTGGTAGTCTTGCTCAGAAATTACCTCCGCGGAGGCATTCAAAGAATCTTGATTAGTCTGGTTGAGACCATTATAGAAAGTATCCATTTGCATTAACTCGGTAAAACCATGATGCGAACACTTGCGAAGCAACTCTTTATAACGATCCCATGCCTCCCCGAATGATTCATCAAATCTCTAAGAAAATTTCATTATCTCATTCTTAAGACTTGTGGTTCGGGATGGAGGATAGAACTCGTTAACGAACTTGGTGACTAGATCCTCCCATGTCTCAATAGAACGAGGGGTTGTTTCTCAAGCCAATTCCGGGCTTGTCCCTCTAGAAAAATGAGAACGAAGAAGCTTGATAGTTTCATGTGGGACATTCTTGTACTTGATGGTAGATGCAATCTTGTTAAACCATCGAATGTGTGCATGAGGACCATCCCACTCAAAACCATATAATTGGCTTTGGGTTACCAGATTAAGCAACCCTGTTTTGAGCTCAAAAGTATCAGCCACAATGGCTGGGACAACAATGGCATCTCCGTAACCCTCGATGGGTGCTTGGAGAAGCTCATTCATGGGCTTATCTTCGCCATTCGACGGTGGTGGTGGTGGTAGGCGTTCCTCGATCCACGGCGAAGGAGCGTAACGCCCTCGTCTCGAGGAATGTTTCCAAGCTCAGAAAGTGGACTTGTAGAACTGGAAGAACAAGTGCGCATGCACTAAGTATAAAAATCAATTTTCAAAACAAATCGAGGCAAAGCGGCAAGTGAACTTAAACCCATAATCACAAATGAAATGGCTTCTTTGAAAAAGGTACACCAAATCACAAGGACACAAAGGCAAGTTTTAAATATGTTGTTCGGGAACTTATTATGGTCACACCCCTAGTTAGTAGGTGTACTGCCTCGATTTGCGGTGGTTGATTTTTATGTATAAATTAAGTACCACTGAAAAGACGTAGGTATAGATTTGTGCTGATGGGTTGAAAAACTTTTTGGACAATATTTTTGGATCGTCTCGTTTATCCAAATCGTATTTCTTTAAGAATCACCTTAAAAGAAACACAAGCTAGAAAACGTTCCGATTGTTTTGTTGTTTTATATTGTTTTTGGGTTTGTTAACACTTTAGGAAAAGTGCTAATGAACTTTTTTGATTTTATATCTTTACAAAATTTTTTTTTTACAAAAGGTGGTATATGTGCAAGAATGGGTCTGAAAAAAGGGTTTAACACACGCTAAAGCCTCCCCGGCAGCGGCGCCAAAATTTTGATTGATGCCCTGAATACAGTCAAGCTTAATCACACAAGCTAGCCACTTGTGAATGGCTAACCGTAATAAATTTAAAACTGCTCAGAAACCAATACAATGAAGATCAGAGAATATAATGAATTCCCGGGTCGTTAAGTCCCACGGAGACTCAATGGTGCGTAAACACTTATTCAGATGATAGAATGATCACTAAGGATAGTGATCAGTAAGGGTTTGGATTGGAAATTACACTACTGATTGACAACTTAAACACACTGGAATAAGCTAAAGGATGTAAAGAAACAGACTATTAAACTACAATAAGCAATTGAAATTAGCGGTCAGTGAATCTAAAATTCTAAATCGCCATATTGAAATAGAAATTAGCAACAACAAACAAGTCGGCAGAATCTAAACTTCTACATCAGCATTATCAAAAATCAATTCAACAAATTTCAAACCGTCGTGAAGCATATCGGAGCCAAAAATCTTGAATCGGCCAGTCGCAAATAATACTTCAGCAGATTCAATTGCAATTCAGCAGAATCACGGATAAGTTGACTAAAATGAACTTTTGATCACTACTACTTACTGATTATGTTGTTTTAAGGTATATTAAGATTTATTTGATCTGTATTAACAACTTATAAACACAGATACATGATCATTAAACATGAAATTCCAACAGTGAACAAGAAAGATGTGATCAATTGAGATTTTGACTTTTGCTTAAACAAGGACTGTATTTCTTGGTTTCTTTGAGTTAATTAGACCAATTGTGACACAAGACAACAACAAGTACAAACTTAATCAACCTCTAACACAGTTTGACTTCTCAAAGCCAAACAAGCCTTTACTTAACTGTTTTGATGATTTTCAAAGCTAAACACAATTTAAAACCATGAGACTGATTACAGACCTTATAATATCATTAAATAAAACTAAATAAACATGAACCAACAGTATTAACAACATGAAACACAAGAAATGACCATTATGCACTTTTAACTGTCAAGATGAGATTTTTATAAACTATAAATTTAAAAGAATAACCAACTGATTTTAATGCTCAAATACACTTAACTAAGACTAATGAACATAAAGAACCAGAAATTACAACTACTAAACAGCTACAACAGTGAAATGCAAAAATGAACAAAAAGGCTTACAAAGGCTTCCAAGCTCAAAACTGAGAACAAAGACCAATTATCACCCCTATTAGCTTACCACTAAGCTTCTAACCCAAGGCCATCCAAAATCTACCCTGCTCCAGCTGTGAACACCATTTCCATGAGATTTTTGAATTTTCAACTATTTATGAGTATTTTTGTGATTTTTCTGTTTTTGATTCTAAACTGATTTTTAAGGTATCTAATAGCTTTTATAAGCTATATAGGAGCTTACATGTGCTATATCAGTCCAAAATAACAACCATTAACAATATTACCATAATATGAGATTTTTGAAAGGAAAATTGCATAAACTGAAATTATAACTTGAACACTGAAATTGATAATTGAAAAGGTTTAACAATACACTGAAATGCTTAAACAAAGTGCTTTGAAGCTTGAAATTATACTAGAAAACTTAAAATGATTAAAACGACTAAGGAAAATAAAAATTACACTAGATATCTTAATACATTGCTTCTCTTTCTCTTTATAATGACATTTTTGACTCTATGTTGACCTCTGAATGTATCCCACCTCATCTGAGCCATTGAAATCACCCAACTCATCATATCCGTCCAAGTGTAGATTTGGCGCCAAAAGTCTTTTAGCAGGTTTTAGATATTAATGGGGTTGTTTGAATCAATTAAAGATCTTTGGGTGTTATTGGAGGTGGAGGGGACAAGGTAAGGAGGGGGGATGGAGTAAATCATGGAAACAGCTCTGGTATTGGTTTGGCGTGTTTTCTGTGAGGGAGAGGAACAGGAGCTGGGATTTGACTTATTTGACCGAGTGGTTTTAATAATACACGGGGGTTCACAATGGGGAAGGTCATGGATAATGACAGGGGTCTAATTGTTTTGGCTGTGCTCAAAATACAAGGGAAAGGGTCCGTTTGGATTTGTATTAATATCGAGGACCAAAAATGTAATTCCACCAAACTTGAGGATGAGGACTGAACTTGCCCATTTTTCCAAAGATATCAAAAGGACCAAACTTGACAAACTTTGATAGAACAAGGATAAAATTTGATCATTTTCCATTTTAAAATATCCAAGGACTAAATTTGCAATTTTTCAAAGTTTAGGGACCTTTTCTGCCATTTGATCAAAGATTCATTCAAGGACCATTTTTAACAACTTAGAATATTTCAGGGACCTTGAATGATAAAATTCCACATTTTTGAATTCCAGGGACTAGATTTGACAACTTTTAAAACTTGGGGGACTAAAACTGCCAATTTTGCAAACTTGAATCATTTTTCATCTGATTTTGATCTTTTTTGCATTTAAAAACACATAAAACACTGATTTGTGATATTTTCATCAATTTGATGCATTTTTGA
The DNA here is from genome assembly GCA_910596185.1 of Chrysanthemum makinoi. Classification (NCBI taxonomy): domain Eukaryota; kingdom Viridiplantae; phylum Streptophyta; class Magnoliopsida; order Asterales; family Asteraceae; genus Chrysanthemum; species Chrysanthemum makinoi. The sequence continues at coordinate 321,263,763 of OU343221.1, forward strand.
GTGTTTTCAGATGATTTTGCAGTTTAGATTGTACAAAAATGATGAGTATTTAGACACTCATCAAGCACGAACAAGTTATCTACAAAGTGTTACCCTCACTTTGAGATATGATAAGAACACAAACCTGTGAAACTCAACTACAACATCAAATTAGTGATAATCAACCTTCTTCGTAATCAATAATTTAATAAATCCAAATATGAGATTTTTGACTTTTAAGAACAAATAACCAAAATCCAAACACCATGTTTGACTTCCCTTAAAGTCCAAAACTCATTCTTATGTGTGTGTACCAAATTCCATGTCAAGCTGCTTTATCTTCAACCCACTCACATGCATAAACCAATCACAAACAAGTAATGAACCAAGTACTTTGACAAAATTCTCAAGCATAAATACTGATCAAGGATATCAAGTAACCACTGAATAAACTACTTGCCAAACATGGATCATAATTTGTGACTTAACCACTGACCAAACGTGAAGCCTTAAATGTCATGCTACAATAAGCCCACCAATCAGTATCATTAATATAAAACCTTGACCAATGAAATGAGGAGGTCAAGTAGATAAACCAATTGTAGCCATCAACCCATGTGAGCAAAGTAAATGATTAAACAATATAAAGCCACCGTCCCACGTTTGTGTTAATAACATACTCCACTATCTAATTCAATAAGTTACAAATCCATGAATATGAACCTGTACCATCATTAGCCTTCTCGTTGCTATGTAATCATAATATTTACCTTTTAAATCCTCATATAGCATGCTACGATGACAGTATTTAATTTGATAGAACAGCAGTATAAAGTTGAAGCATAGCAATTTTAACATCAAACAACAAGCAGTACTAACGACTTACAAGCTGTGGATATTGAGTACTAGCAGTGGAAACGTTAACACGAGCAATGGTAAACTCACATAACTTAGCAGTGGAAACCGCGAAGCTAGCAGTGGTAACCATAGGTTAGCAGTAGTAATGATGAGCCTGTTAACACAAACTTCCATGACTGCTCGATCTCAAAAGCCAGCACAAACCCTTATTTATATTGAAGAATAAACCCTAAAACACTCGTCATTGATTAGTATCCACGTTAACAAGTTCCAGAGTTGTTATCACCGGCCAAGGCAAACATCAGATATGAAAATCCTTGAACTTTAATCGAATATGAAACCTGTATTTACTCGCCTCAAACCAACTAACATAATGAAACCATAAAGGAATTATTACTGAGGTTGGTTGAATAAATATAACATGAATAAGGATTTGAAAGAACAAGTTTCAATGATACAAATGCTTTTTGTGAAGCTTCCAAGTCTGCTTGTTAAAAACCATAATAACGATTCACCTTTGAAGATTCAAAGCCACTTCCATAGTAAAAGGGATTAGATCATTCAGTTAAATTCACAATAACCAACTTCCATGAGGTAGTAGAATAGAAAAATCATGAATTTCGAACAAGTATACACGAATTGAGATCATAAAAACCCTAAAAATTCGACCTTGAAAAACTCTGTCAGCAGCCAACTTCGACAGTGAATAACTTTCACATAAAAGCTCAGATCGATGATCCCTTCGTTGGAAAGTTCGATGAGTATATAGAGAACGTCCACCAAAAATTTCGTCACGATCCAACGGTTAACCAAAAAGTTATGATCGTTTGAAAACTGACCTGCAGAAGCATTACGAATTTTTTTTCAGAATCGAATTTTTCTTCTTTTCGCCATCTTCTTCGAGAAACCTTGTAGATCCTAGATATCAAGAGCCACCCGCTCTGATACCACATGTTAGAATCGATGCTCGAGGTTGTTTAGACCTTATCTAGGATAATCAATAAGCACAAATAACAATGAACAATAATATGTATGCACAGCGGAATAATCAAACTATCATTATTATTATTAAGGTTTCTTCGTCATCATCATGTGTTCTACAAAACACATCTACAGCCCCAATCCTAGACGATCAACTCTAAGACGGTTACAATCTAACAGGGATCAATGATCCTTGAGGCTAAACACAATAAGTCGACTACATCAAAACTCTAGGCATCCCACGCCTAGGTTTTCCCACACACACACACTTTGGTGTTTTACATCTTGACACACTTAAACCTAATTCCCTGTATCTCTTTATATAATAAAGATACTAGGGTTACAAATGACTACAAGGGACTAGATAATAAATACTTCTTTGACAAGTAGGTCCCTTGTCTTTCTTTGTCTTCAACAGTCCTTCATCTTTCATGTATTTTGTCTTATCAACTTCAAATATAGTTTCCAACAATTTGAGCTTACTTCGGTGCCCTTTATGCAAATCTCAACAAGACTCACACGAGCACTTATTTTTCGAATGCTCATACTCGTCTAGTGTTTGGCAGAATGTGTTGAATGTGGCTGGTATATCAGGAGTGTCGTCTCGATGGGAGGATATAATGTTGTGGCTTCTTCCTTTATCTAAAAGTAAAACAGTAACAAGTATTGTTGGATGATTAATCGTGGCAACAACTTCATACTTTCTATGGCGTGAACGAAATGATAGAATACATGGAAAAGGTGACAAGAAAGAAGAGCAAGTTTCAAAGTATGTTGCGGATTCAGTAAAACTAAAACTAGCATCTATCAAGTTTAAGAAGAATTCTAGAGTTGGCAAACTTATGGAGACATGGAAGTTGGCGTGTGGAGCTAATGAGAACTGATTAAGTTCGAGTCATATACTAGAGTTTTTGTATTCCATTGTTATCTATTTAAAACATCTAGTATAGTTTTCATGGTAGTCGTGTTTTGAGTTTTTCAAAGCACGTAGTTAGCGTCTTCTAAGAATAGTTCATAGCTACTCTTTCTTGTACGTGCATTACAGTTTATTTTAATATATTCACCGAGTATAGTTTTGTATTCCATTGTTATCTATTTAAAACATCTAGTATAGTTTTCATGATAGTCGTGTTTTGAGTGTTTCAAAGCACGTAGTTAGCGTTTTCTAAGAGTAGTTCATAGCTACTCTTTCTTGTACGTACATTACAATTTATTTTAATATATTTACCGGGTATAATCCCTTTAACCAAAAAAAATAAAACAAAAAGTTAATCTCATAAATTTAAAACTTTTTAACCATGAGTGATCTAGGCTAAATCATCTAACTTTGAATATCATAAATAAAACAAAAAGTAAATTAATGATACAAGTTATCATACATGACATTATATGGACGCATTTAATTAATGCGCCAATAATAATGCAAGGACTATAACATTTAATTTAACCAAAAAAAATAAAACCAAAAGTTAATCACATAAATATAGAGAAAAGTTCATTATAAAACTTAGGGTTTTGGCCGTACAATAGCAACGTACTTTTTCAAGTGTACCGATCTAGTACGCGTATTTTTTTTGTTCCACTTAATGTAACGAACTTTCTGTTTTTGTTCCATTCTACCCAAAGATGACCGGCTACCGGGAAAAAAGTTTGGAAACCGGCTATGCATCATACCTGACATTTTTTATTAAAGGTTTTGGCTGTATAATAGCAACGTACTTTTTCAAATGTACCGATCTAGTACGCGTACTATTTTTTATCCCACTTAATATAATGTACTTTCATTTTCTCACGCTTTTATCCGTTTTTGCCCGTTTTCGTCCGTTTTTGCACATTTTAACACGTTTTAGCATGTTTTTCATCCGTTCTCACACGTTTTTGATCGTACGGATACACATTTTCATTCGTTTTTACATGCTTACGCCTGGTTTTGCACATTTTCGTCTATTTTTGCACGTTTTCATCCGTTTTTGCATGTTTTTGCACGTTTTCGCCCGTTTTCGTCTGTTATCGCACGTTTTTGAACGTTTTTGCCTGCTTTTTTGCATGTTTTCGTCCGTTTTCGTCTATTTTTGCATGTTTTCGCATATTTTCAGATGTTTTCGAACGTTAGCGTCCATTTTTGCACGTTTTCGTCCGTTTTGCTCGTTTTTAGCCGTTTTACACTTTTTGTTCGTTTTTACGCATTTTATTCATTTTACATGTTTTACTTTGTTTTGCACATGTTTGTCCGTTTGTGCAAAAACGTGCAAAAACAGATTAAAACGGGCAAAATGGACGAAAACATGCAAAAACAGACAAAAACGTGTAAAAACGGACGAAAACGTGCAAAAATAGATGAAAACGTCCGAAAACATAAACAAAAATAGACGAAAACGGACTAATCTATGCAAAAAAAAATAGCCGAAAACGTGCAAAGACGGGCGAAAATGTGTAAAAACATGCGAAAGCGGACAAAAACGTGCAAAAATGAGTAAAAACGCACGAAAATGTGCAAAATCGGAGAGAGTGTGCAAACACAGGTGAAAACATGTAAAAACGAACAAAAACGTGTAAGAACGGATGAAATCATGCAAAAACGTGTGAAAATGTGCAAAAACGGATGAAAACGGGCAAAAACGGATGAAACATGCAAAAAGGGGAAAAAAGGTTAAAAAACATGCGAAAACAGACGAAAACGTGCGAAAACGAACGAAAACGGGCAAAAACGGATGAAACATGAAAAAAGGGGAAAAAACGTTCAAAAACATGCAAAGCGGAGGCAACGAACAAAACGGGCAAAAACGGATGAAAACGTGTGATAACGTGCGAAAACGTGCAAAACGGACAAAAACGTGCAAAAATGGGCAAAATTTTTTTTGGTGCCGGTTAAACAAGTTTCATGGGGTAGATTGGTACAAAAACAGAAAGTTCGTTACATTAAGTGGAACAAAAAAAAGTACGCGTACTAGATCGGTACACTTGAAAAAGTACGTTGCTATTGTACGGCCAAAACCCTAAACTTATATTTATCATAGAACCAATGAACCAATAATAGCCACTCATTTCTTTTATTAAAATATATTCACCCTTTTTTTAATAAATAAATATCTCACAAACCGTTAATCGTTACACCAAAAAAATCATACTATCTCGACGAGAATTAAATTATCTTTCTATAGATATGCATTGTTATATACTTTCGACGAACTTTTTTTTTAAAAAAATCGTCCAGAAAAATCACATGTGATTTGTAAAAATCATATGTGATTTGTTAAAATCATATGTGATTTGATTTTTACGAATCACATGTGATTTTTCTCGGGAAAGCTTAAATTTAAAAAAAGCTTCACCGAAAGTATATAACAATGCATATCTATAGAAAGATAATTTAATTATCGTCACGATGGTGTATTTTTGTAGCTTAAATATTTACCGTTTGCAAGATATGTTGTTTTAAATGTAGACGATGAATAGAGGTTTCAAACGATTTATGCGAAAAATTGTCTTAACTTAAAATTGCAAAAAATTTATATGTTGTGATCTTTCATTCAAAATATTCATGCAAAACTCAGATGCTTTAATCTCACCACGTTCAAAGTGTAGATTTGCAAGGTTGAGAGGTGTGTTAAGTTATTTTGCACAATTTTAAACATGTTCCAGAAGAAATTAAAATTACACGTTGATTTTAATGAAGGCCTACGTTTGCATGATTCGTATTGGTTCAACTTTTACTTATCAATTGATTGCATTATCCTTTTCAAGTAATATTGAAGACTAGTTATAAAACTATTTTGTGAGAGTTTAAATTGACACATGTGCTATAATATCCAAATCTGGTCATAACCATATTATAATCAGTTGCATAACAAATCAAATAACAAATCAAAGACAAATGAAATCTTCACATCCTTATTTGCTCTACAACAACTAATAATTATTCTTTTGAAAATTCTTATTTTTTGTAACTTTTATGTTATATGTATATGTGTGATGTGGGAAACGGTGTACACTTTTAATAATGAAATCAGATTACAATTAATAATAACAGAAAATAAAAGACAGAAAATTAAATAACATAAAGAATAGAGTAGAAGCAGAATACAGACATTATTCAATAAAATAAAACGAAAACAGTGGCACGAGGCTCGTATTTAACACGATTCCCTTAAAACAGATTTGCCGTATGTTTCCCAGGGTACAACGTACAAAGCTGTTGTACAACCGGACTAGACACACTTGCCTGAAAGATCACTGAAGCTTTGTGTATTTCTGATCGAAGGAATTGCAGAAATCGTTTTCGGTGGAGAAAACGGAATGAGGAGTCGTTTATTATATAGGCTAAACCTATCTTGTTTACCAAGACAAGGTATGTGCCAATATTAAACTGATATGCAAAATCTGTTAACCAATAACCATGATTTGCATATATTACAGCAGAAAGATACGCATGTATGCAAGGGCTTCGGAGCTGCATTCGTGTCCGCATGAGTTCAGAAGCTTCGAACCAATTTTGGCCCAAAAGTCCTGAAATCTGCACCCTCATGCGCGCGCACATAGGTGTTGGAGTAAAACCAATTAAAAGATTTTGATAGCCAATACTAGGATTTCCTTATAAACATGCTTTCATTTCCTTCTTTGGGCGATGTGGGATACTCTCCCGAAACCCAATTTTTGTGTTTTAAATGCCTCACTTTGAGACACGATATCTCATTCATTTCAACTCCATTTTTGACACATTTTAGCTCGTTGCGAAGCTCTCGTCAAGGAGAACGCAAAGCTATATATATATATATGAGGCTACACATGCCACGTGTATAATGCTTACGAGGCATTTTAATGCTGACATGGCGCCTATATGATGAGGTGGAAATGCCACCTAAGCAGCACGTTATGTGTTATTTGTTAAAAAAATTTGGCTTGAATGTGTTTCGAACCCTGGTCTCTACAAACAACACCAACACCACTACCATTAGACCAAGTTGTTTTTTGTGTTAGACAAAGGAAAACAATATTCATAAAGGGCGAAAATCTGCAACATCCCAAATTTGAGAAGTCAACTTATTTTTGAAACGGTTTCCTCCCCTACATCGTAATTTTTGAAACTGAATCACCTGATTTCACTCACAATTTTTCAAAACATTCCATCTTTATCATTCAATCAATATGATCCATTTGAATCCATACCATGTTTATCCTAATTCAAACTATTCGAAGCTGAGTATGTTCTTTTGAGTAATCACCCAAATTCAAACTATTCGAAGCTGCCATCATCATCATCATCATCCCCAATTACGCTAATATGTATTGCATCATTAGTAATCACCCAAATTCAATATCAGGTAATATTTATTTTTAGGTTTTGTTCGAATTTAATCCGAATTAGGTTACTTTTGGTGAATTAGAGAATACTTTTTGTTTCCAATTTGATTTTTTTTTTTTACTTTTTGCAGGTGCATGATTGGTGATCCAAATCATAAATAAAGATTATAATCAAAGTTCATCAGGTACCTTTGATAAAACAAAATATTTTAAAATTGTTTTAGGTTAATTTGATTGATTTTATATTTTACTCGAATGAATAATTGTGTTTGATTTGCATTTATATGATTTTTATGTTTGATTCATGATGTGGCCACCGGAGTATACCGGTGTCGCTAGAATGAATTTGTAAAAGTAATAGGCCATGGTCGTTATTTCAATCGAGATTCTCTTAGGGCTTTTGTTTTCAATTTAATGACTAATCAACTTGAAAATGTTTATAAAGTACTCGGTTTGTGTTTCATAATTTTTAGCAATAAGAAACAATTTGAATGAAACATAGCATTATATAACTTCAGTACTCAAAAACAAGATATAGTACCATGATCTTGATTACGAAATATAGCAAATTATATTTACTCATTATTGTGTTTACCTTACATTTACTCATTACGTTGTTTTAGTGGGATGCAGATTGTCGGGAGGAAATAGATGCTCCGAGGATATTTGGATATGCTCATGCTATGACATGGTCACATTAATTATAGTGAGTTGTGATAATCCTCAGCTGGTTTGATTATACCTGAGATTGTCCGCATTACGGAATGTAAGTATATGTAAATTTTACCTGTAAAAATCTTATTTTTTTGTTTTCACCCATGTTACCTATAATAATCAATTCAACTGGCTTTTAGAGTTTTTGATATCAAATTTATAGTGACAATCATAACCTGTAAGTTTCAGGACAACGGATAAGCTTGGGTTAGCTTGGTCAATCATAACCTCTAAGTTTGCAACAAATCTTGAATTTAAGTTATTTAGTATATTATTGTAAACATTCAAGTTTATGATTTTAGCTGATAAGATATATCTCGATTCTACATATATTGCATTCGGGTCTGGAGTAAGGGCCAACATGGGTCTATTTGAGTAACGCAACTGAATACACTCATAGATTGGTTTGCTTATTGTGTTCTGATATAGTAGATGATCAGCCTTAAGCATGTTTAGGATTGCTTATCAGTACTACATATATGAGCATTTGTATCATTTTTAGGATCTACGCATATTTTATGAAATAGCTTATCTGGATATACCTCTAAGCTGTACTTAGTTTGGACATGATTTTTAGTGGTGATTCTGATACTTTTGAAACTATGATATTTGATGGCTTACACACAACGCATTTGTTTATTGTTGAGCTGGGCTGCTTTTTTATCTTTTGCTCGGGTACCTTCCACTCTCCTGTCCGAATATGTGCATAGATTTTATTGCTTTTTTGTTACTACCTTATTTAATAATATATCTCTAAGACTAAAAAGTTGAAGTGTTCATCATGAAGGTTGCGATGTTAAAGTTGCATTTCGATACCGTATTTTGATATAGAATCAGTCCTTGTAGAATGGACTTGTACCTTCCTTTATATGGATGTCCTCGACTGTTGCTCATTGAAATGCTTTGTTTATTGCTCAAATGTCTATAACTTGTTAAGTTCTAGATGTCATGTATTGTGGTTGGCAGAAAGTAAATGATAACGGATGACTTGGGTAATGCTGCATATTTTTGTGACTAAATATTGTTGGTAATACTTTATACTGCAACATGAGCTGTATTCAACTTTCTGTGTGGTGAAAGGGACAACAAGATTATGAAAAAGTTTGAGAGTCGTTTGAATATCAAGGTTTCCAAGGTAAATAGCTCTCATATTGCTATAAAGTTGTTTCTCATTAATACAAAAATAGTAATAATATCTTTTGTGCATTTGTAGGTGCCCTCCTGGGCAAGCACTGCAGATTTTAAGGTGGCTTTAGAAGAAGCCGTTACACTGTCATTTATCAGTTGTTGTTAGGAAATGACATGTTTACGCTTGGCTGGCTGTAAAAGTATTGTTAACATGTTTGTTTTAGCATTGTGATATTTGAAGTTTATTTTCTGTGAAGGTATAGAGTTTCGGACGACAAAGTCGAGACAGCGGTCAAGACATGCGAGACATATATTCACAATTAGTATGGGCAGGACACACACAGTTGAATAGTCCATAATAATTTTTTGTGCTCGACCGCTTTTGTTTATATTTGTACCCTCATGATAAGCAGGGATTAATTGAGCGCATAACTGTACTTCAAAAACTAGACAATCGTTTGGTTATTATGCAGAAGAAATACTGGTATGTTCTCTTAATTCATTTTCATCAACTATATATGAATTGAGCTTGAACTGTATAATTTACCAACAATTAACTCTTTCTTGGTCTACGAATTGCCAACTTGCCATTTATTCTACAACATATCAAGTCTGCTCCAGATGCAATAACTAAACCTTCAGTGGCAGATACATTTGATGAAGATATAGTTTCAACTGGAATTAACACATATGGTTTTAAAACAACCAGTAAGCCACACATGAAACACCAATATTACAAAATTAACACTCTTTTAATCGTTAACTGGAATATCTATTTACTTCATCTCTATTTGATTCTGTCAATAAGTGGTTTTAATTGATATGCTTTTGTTCCTATTCGCTTTCTTCAAATCTGCTGAAACCTTATCTCATTTTATTCAAATATTCTGGAGCAGGTGGAAGATTTGTCCGCCAGACAAGTATACGAGAAACTGCTTGAAGCTGTGCAGCCTTGAATCCCGTCACTTTTTTGTGAACTTCATCTCTATTGCTGCTTCTTAGTAATTGGCTCTGAGCCTTCATCTTAGAGCACTTTTTTCACCATGGTCTCATTTTTCAAGGGGAATGGCGAGCAAGGTGCTGCAGTTTCGTATTCTTAGTATCATGTCAAATGTGAATGACATTTTCACTTGTTTTAGGACATGGACTTCTTGATTTTGACTGCTAGAATTTGAATGAATTGAAGTTGAATTTATAGTCTTAACACATTTTGTTTCTCAACAGGAATGCGATAATTATTAGCATGAATTGTTTGGTTGTTACATTATGTTCTTAGTGTCTTACACAAGTATTGAGGTTGTTGCTTTGATTCATATTCTTTACATTTTATCATCAAAGAACCTGCCATTTTGCTGTCAAGATTAGACTAATAGAGTCAACCGAGCGGTCACATGTGTCATTAACTAAGGTGTCATTTAAGCAAACAAAGCCGACATAAAGATGCATTATTGAGCTAAAAGTTAGCTCGATTCAGTAGCTTGACAGATCTAGCTTGGGAAAGATACAACCGTAAATCGAACATTATCCATTATAATGATTTTTTGATAGATAACCGGTGTTTAATGGGTCTAATGACCATCTTATAGAATTTGTTTGCTTTCATATCAGCCAACAACTATGTGCATACTTTCTGAAGTGATATATGCTAAATAAACGTCTGATGCATTTTAACCCAAATTGTTAAACTCGCAGACTTTGTAGGCGAACGTCCTTACCCATTGGAATGACGGTTCTTAGCTTGCGCAGAATGTCCACACCACGACAGAAACGGGTGAATGGAAGGGCTTGCTTGTGAGCAAAAACATCTTCCAAGTATCTCTTGGCCTTGACCAGTAACTATATCAGCTCACAAATACACATAATTAAACATGGAATTACTAATGTTGTTTTTTGAAAAGCACTTCTTTGTTAGCTAACCTGCTACTTTAAATGACAATAACTTGGCTCTTCCAACTGACTGATATTGCATTTGCAAGATCAAATATGAACAAAGATCAATTGGTAATGGAACTCTACTTTAGGGCAAGAGTTTTATGGTGGAGTGGTGTTATTTTCGGGTAACTGGCTACTGGCATCATTGGCTATATTATATATATATAATTTGATATTCTTATTTATTTAAATAGCTGCAAGACCACAAAACGGGGTAAAAAAACCGAAATCCCTTCTAACCAATCTAGCTGACATAGTCCAAATATGAAATCAATCATAGTTGTTTCTTGATTCATATTTGTATAATACTCATCCATGTTGTATTGGTCTGTTTCAGGTCGCAAGCATTTTTATCCCGACAGTTGTTGGTATTTCAATGATGACATTCATGGTGTGGTATGTAACCGACGAGACAGTGAATTTTAACTTGTGTTGAAATATTCTTATGACTTTCTTTCATCATATTGTAGGTTCTTTAGTGGAGTTCTTGAAGCGTACCCAGAGGATTGGATACCTCAAAAGGTAAATTACTTTGATTTTGCACTTATGTTTTCGATTTCAGTGGTTGTTGCAGTCCTTGTGCGCTCGATCTAGCTACCCCAACTACTGTCATGGTTGCAACTGGAGTTGTAGCCAATAATGGCGTTCTAATTAAAGGAGGAGATGCATTAGATAGGGCTCAAAGTATTTGTTATGTACCCTTGAATGCTTATGTATCAAGTCCATGGCTGATTTTGAACCAAGCACCATTGAATGGATGACTTCATAGTCTCAATTCCGACTCTCAACCTGCACTTTTAATTCTGCTATTTTGAACTTGATAACCTCATCTTGCATTTCTGATAACCGTGACTCCATTACCTTCAACTTCGCCTTCTACTCTGCAAGCACTTCAACTTGCATTTGTATTTTTGTCTCCTGATGGCGATAAGTTGACCTTGCAATTGCAATGTGTTGTGCTCTGCAACATGCATTTGTAATTCTTCCTCCAACATTCTCTCCACTTTAGTCACAGTCTCTGGTTGTTTCTCTTCTGGCTCCAATTTGTCCACCTTAGTTGCCATTGTGTCGTTAGGTATCTCCTGCCTTGATCTCTTTTGTAGAACCTTTAATACAATAATAAACATCACTCAGCAAACTATATTCCCATCGAATATGAAAAACCTTTCATATGAGGTGGCAATTTTAATTCTGCAGTTAGTAGTGTAGCATGTGTCAGCGTGGGCCATGCTCGAATGCACCAGGTATTGTATTGCTTATTTGCCTTAATTGTATATGTTTACCTTTAGTTTCCTTGAAAAATCATATTCGATGTAGGTTAGAAGGTAATCGTGTGCATCTTGAGTCTAAACAAGATAAAGAGGACCACAAGGAGGATAAGATAGTTGTGAGATCAGTAAAAGGTAATCATAAGACTGAATCACACCTTCAAAATGGTCTTTTGAAAATGAAGGAATTTTGTGTTGGTGTCGAATGCCTTAAGCTGCCGTCCATTCCATATGTTGGGTATGAATTCAGGTATTGTATTGGTTTTAGTAATTTACAGTATATATTATGGGTGACAAAATGGACCGATTGAAATTAACAACGGGTAATTTTCTTTCAACTTATGAAATGTGATTTATATTTTATCATAGATCACTTCAGTCATTTATAATCGTAATACAAAAACACTATTCTCATGACAAACAATATTTTTAGTATTGTATTTGTAACACGTTCAAAGCATAACGTCCTTCTCTCTGACTCTTTCCTGCAACAACAAAAGATAAATTTGATTTTTCAGTACAATATATTTTGTAGGTTAGAAAGTGATAAGGCTGATGATGATGAATCACACCTGCTCAATCTTCCACCTCGTGTTTTGGAGATGTTAATGGAGTTTTGTGCTGGTGTCGAATACCTCAAGTTCCGTTCTACGTGCAAACGCTGTCATTTAGCTGCACCTTTGATACCATGGAACAACGGTAAAGCATCAAAGATAATACAAAAATATTCATTACCTTCACCGTGGCTGATAGTGTTTGACAAACATAAAGGCATTATCACTTTGACCGATCCTGTGTTTGATGACAAGTATTTTATAAACACACCTCAAGAGTTGATCTGCGATGATTTCCAAATAATGTGTTCGAGGTTTGGTTGGTTGTTGATTTTAAAACCTGGTGGATCATTGATGTTCTTTAACCCTTTCACAAGTGTTATCCTCGAGCTTCCAGAGTTGCCTGATACATATAAAATTTGTTTCTCTGCACCACCAACTTCTCCCGATTGCATGGTTGTTGGAATTACAATAGGTGGTTCAACTCCGTGTCAAGCTTGCATCCATATTGTAGGCGGAGAACCATCCTGGCGTAGAACCTTTTTAAATGTTTCAGGTGATGAGTTTTTTTCTCCAATAATGTACTATTCACTCGAAACATGCAGGTTTCACACTTTGAATAACAAATTTCGAAAGATACTGTATTGGAACCTACACTACTATTTGGTATTAAACAACACAACTCTTGTCGAAGAGTTAGTAGAGCCTATCCCTACTCCACTCTCATGCGGGTTTGAGCTCACAAAATTTTCTGACCTGCACAAGTATGCGGAGTCAGAGTCATCACATAGTAAATTCTCTATCTATCTCTTTTCAGGCTTACATGTTCTTCACTTACATGATTAGATTATTTATATATTTCCATCTCAAAATGTAGATGTCAAAGCTATTGCATTGAAATGTTTTCCGAGTCAAGAAGAAGGGTCAGAAACTACTTTACGAAGGGATCGATGTGGTCATCGTGAATGAAGAGTATGGTGATTTCATTTTATTGTACCTGTAGTCAATATTTTGTGCCTAATGTTTCAACCTTCTATCTGTAGGAAAAGACATTTGCTACTGACATAGTGGAATCAGTTTGACGAGAAAGAAGGAAACATCCTTGCTGAGATCGGGCCAGGAGCTATGATCTTTGGCATGAGACTTAAAGTGACTACTTTTAACAGTAAGGAATTTTTACTTAATTGGTCGTTTAATTTTGAGCTCGGTTTTCGTTCAAAACTGGACATATTTGATAGGAAATTATGTATCAAACTTCACAAGGACCAATATACTTCTTCGACTATCTTATCATATTTTAAAGGTAGCTATTTTTTAATGTGGGTTACTTGATATTAAGTGAAATAAACCTTAAACAAGTCTCTCATTGACAACAAGATGGAGTTCTTTTTTTATAATCAACCCACCTAATTACTCATGAATTACAAATGAAAGAATAGTAAGTGTTCAAATGTACAAATTTTTGGGTGATACTTTTTCACAAGTAAATTGTAATTCAGCACCTTTCGTATGTGTATGTCGGAATGCTAGGTACAACAAAAGCAAAGTGGAGCTCCAGCAACTGCTCGAATATAAAAGTTACAAAAACAGTGACATGTTACTCCCATACCCAAATGATGCTGATGTAATATCAGTTGCAACATTTCTTGCTTCTTAGAGAACTGTAAGTGGCTGTAATGTGGCTGATGTATCCATTTATTTTAGACTATGTGCACCCACTTATAAGAGTGTCGAGACGAGGAGAAATGAAGTCGGCGATGCAAAAGCTCCCCCTTGATGTGTGCTCCCCCTTGCTGAGGGCACCAAGGAAGCTATGGTGTCAAAAACATGTTGGATTAAAGGTCATACAAGCTTTAATTTCTTAATCAAAATAGGAGCTTATAGTACATTGCTTATGTTAACTGTCAAAAGTCTCTGGAAGCTGATCTCAGTTGGATCATCAAATTTTTACCCACGTACATTGATCTATTATATGCATGCTCTCTTGATGTCTTTGTTGTTACAGTTGAATCCGAAGATGTCTTTGTTGTTACAGGAAATTGAAGGATTACCAGCTACTACTCTTGGATTGACATGTACTTAATTGTATCTTGAGTCAGGTACCCAAATGTCCTATCATTTTATGCATGTGCCCATGATTGCCCATCATATCTTATTTTTTATCTTAAAAACTAAAGTTACTGTATTAAAAGACACAAAATATCCCAAACTATAGCAATTTCACTTCTCATTTTTCTAATAGATATATTTAATAACCATTGCAGGATAATTGAATAATTATTTGGTTAAAAATTAAAAAATTGAAGATATTATTGTACTATACTTGATTATGTTCCATCCAATAGGTGGTATACTTGATTATGTTCCATCCAAAATACTCTAACAGGACACTAGAGATAATTCCCATTTGTCATGTCGATACGAAACCATGGATGCAAAAAACTCGTGAACAGATACAAGATTTAACTCGATATCGTTGTAACTAATTAATAAACCTCTCATTGTAAATTCACCATCAATTGAACTGTACCTGTCGTAATATCAAATCACCATCTTATAAAGCTTATAAGTGATTGGTTATCAACTTGTCTCATGTAGCAGCTATCTTATTCTTTTGGACATGATCCGATCCAGCAGTTGTTCAACGAATATATTTGTGTTCAGTTGGTAAATGTAAACATTTTGAAGTACTGGCATAGCTATGGAATCTTTTGTGACATGTGATGATGACAACATATTTGTGCTTTTCTGATTAAACACAAGGATGTTTGTTGCCATAAAAATTTCGTTTTGGCATAAAAACAGTTGCGGACTAAATCTAAATGTGTCTTGAATGTTTTCTGAGGGTGGTTTTGTTTTATAACGTAAATGTTCCAAGTACTAACAAAGCCAACTATATATAGTGATTGATATAGCGAGTTCTTCGAACTGATACCCTCATCCATTTATTTTTATCCATTATAGTTCCATGTCGTGAATTTTGAAAGATGGTGCCACGCTAGATGGTTTTGCAGCTATGTTGTATATGTGGACAGATTGAAATGATGTCCAAGCCCATTGATGAAACTATAGACATGGACGCGGCAGAAGAGGAAGCGAAAGAGCTCATAAACTAGGTAACAGGTTGTGTTAATTTTTATACCCATGTTGATTTTGTTAGTATTTAATTTTTGTCAGGTAATAACTGATAATGATTGGTTATCAACTTGTCTTATGTAGCAGCGTATCGTATTCCTTTGGACCTGATCGGAACCAACAGTTGCTCAACGAATAAATTTGTGTTATGTGGTATAATTATTTGACTCCAAATTCGACTCATTTTACATATAGGTGGGCACTATTTGGAGTTTTATGTATTTGTTAGTTAGTTTAATTTGTAACAGGTACATGTATTCTTTGAATCAAATTTGGTGGTGCAAAAATAAGGTGTGTTCGGATCAGGCTGTGAAAGAAACGAAGAGTGTTTAATTTTGATCAACCTATCACGAACTTTGGTAAAAATATTTCTTTGTTTTACTTTTTATTTCGGATATAATAAAATATTGATCCACCATTTTGAGCTCGCAGCAACTATAATTCCATTTTTAAAATGCCTATATTGTTGGATTGTCATATATTAGTCTCGAAGTTTAACTAATCATAACAAATATATGAGACCAATATTCACATAACACCATTAGTTTTTTTTCAGGTTTTTGAGGTTGCTGATTTTTTTAAATAATAACATTTCAAATGGGCCACAATTCGTCCAAAGTTCATTCTCTAATTTTTACCTTATAAATCCTTTTGTGCAAGAATTGCGTTTATATCGTGACAGTGTACCTCCATATATACCATGAATTTATAGTGTTCGGAAGGAACCATAGATTTGTATACATTGGTTTATAAATATCGATAATTAATTATTATCTCTTTCCAACTGATATTGTTCCTACTACATATAGTCGAATGCAGACGAGTATTAAAATGGACCAATGCATACGGGTTCTACATACCTGAGCTGGAACTTGCAAAGAAAAACTTTTTTGAGTACTTACAAGGTCTGTACGTTTGTACTCAAAGTATCTAATCTCTTGAACTTTTCTTTGAGTACGAGTTAACTAATTAAATTCTTCACTGCAGGTGACACAAAGGTTAATTCTTATAAGTTTTTTTTTTTCAAGTCTAATAAAGAAGGCATATTAAAGGTGGACGATATGGGTGGGTATGTCACAGTTTAGAACAAGTCTGGCTGTAACAAGCCATATGGTTGTGCTATGCTAGCCTTAAATGGCATGTGTTAGAGCCCTGAAATATGGGCCTAAAATGCAGGGGAATTTATATTGCACGAAGTGGGTCGTAAGTATGTAGGTAACTTTAACGACTTCAGACATTACACATGTTCTTTACTGTATTTCTGTAATAATGAACTGAAATCCATCTAACATTCTATAATTTGGAAGTTTTTTCATCAAGAAAGTTCACTTGTTTGCATTGAATATTTTTAGACCTGCAATTGACACTATGACTAACAGTTACTAGAAATGATAGGGGGTGTTTGGGATAAGCAGTTGCTGACAAAGTCTTTCGCTTTTTATTAGCGCAAACGTCATAATTTATCAAGCAATCCTTTTATGAAGTATATATTCATTGTTCTCCTCTTAAATTAGCATGAAATATCTTATTCACTTGTGTTATTTTTAGTGTTTTAGTGTATGTTCGTAGAAATTTCCTACTCATTTTCCTGTATCGTTGCTCCAAAAATATTCTCAACAGACTAATCAGTCTAAAGACACCGTTACCCTTATATCATCATCTTCAGACCAACAAATTACTCATCGGTTTCAAAGTGATAGTTTACTCAACCAGCAGATTCATGATTTGGAGGTCCACTCTCTCTGATTACATAAAAACGCTAATTTTCCTATTTTAAAAAAGGTTGAGCTGAATCTCATTTCTTATTGAATTGTGTTGTTAACTCTATTTCCTAACAGGTGGGAAGGAAACTGAAGCCTTACAAACCAACATTAAGAATAGGTTATGGATTATTGACATGACAAATCGTGCTGCTCATCATCGCCTTGGATTCGTGTTGGAGGATAAAAATATCAATGAATAAACAAGAGTCTGAACCTACAGTTCTATGGCTTATCAACAAGTGTTTTGGATACAAAAAACTTAATTGAGAGTTTCTTTTATGTTCCAGCCCAAATTGTCGTCATGGCATAATGACCGGGAGAAAGTATTTTCATGGTGCGGCGTGATCTGTGGTGATGGAAGTGTATCCAGATAGTAATTTCTTTCAGGAGGTATGTGTATTCAGACGACAACTCATATTCATATATTAAGGGTATTCATTTATTTATCAATTAAATAGAGGTTAGGGAAGTGTTAGTGAGATGTACAGATCTACGCATGATGTTTCAAGGAGACACACATTAGGTTGTTACTAAATTCTGTAGATGGAAATTTTGATTCAGTTATCTTACGAATGAGTCAATCAGGTTATATATCTGTAATGGGTAATCAGATTAAATAAAAGTAAATAGCTAATAAAAGAAATGGGCCGTACAATTCAAAAGCTGATTAAAGTGCAATCTTAATGCGTAAGACCTATGAAACTTTAAATAAAAAAGTTTCATAATCTTATATGACCTACCTATTACAGGTGTTTTAGGTTGTCTTTCTAAGTTATACTCGCGTGGTGGGACGAGGGTGAAAGAATTACTTGCACAAGGTGTCTCTCATAGTCGGAAGACTCCTCAATGGGTAACTCTCACTACCAAGTGAATTTTCTCTTAGTTTTTGCTATGCGCAGTGTTACTCAAAGTTTAACCGATTGAGTGACTTGTCACTAATTAATATCTTTCTCAGGAAACTCATGTTAATCCTATGATATTTTTGTGCAGGAACACATGGAAAAGAGAAGGAAAATGCCATACCACATGCATATCAATCTCGAACTTCTAGAGGCTGTTCATCAGACGTGTGCGGTGCTCACTGACCGTCGTCCTGAAAACATTCGGGATCGTGCTGTTATGGCAGCCACTAAAGCCTTAAGCAAAAGCGTCTTTGATAAATCATTTGAGGTTATCAACTCACTTGATGCTTGGAGACCTCTTAGGAACCGTGAAAAGGTCATGGATATGCTAAAAGACAAGATCAAGGAAGACCTTTCTTAGGAACCGTGAAAAGGTCATGGATATGCTAAAGACCTTTCTTACCACTTTTTCCTCGTGCTACAGAAGCCTATAACTTGACCAGCTTTCGAAGATGTTTCTCCTTTGGGATTATCAAACCCATTGCACAGGCAATAAAATGATGATCAATGATAAAATTCATCATGTCATATGGAGTCAACCTACACAATCATTTGTTTTCCATGATGTTGAGCAAACTCTACTACAGGCTTTGGCAATTCAGTTGATAGATAAGCTCACTCTCCTTGCTGAATGCAATGAGAAAGCGACAGAGGGTGCTAGGCGAGGTGGGGGTGCGATAGAGAGTCTGAATTGCGCATTAGAACTTGATCCATCACTCAACCCAACAACTTATCTGCATTGATTTGACTTTTTAGAAGTTGATTCTAAACTTCTTGATTGCTTTTCAGTTATAGGAAACGGGTGATGGAGAGCTAGGCCTTGATGCTGATCAAGTCCCACACCGGCGAAAAGATGTTAGTAACCCAGGAACGAACCTGAGGCGTGTTACTGGACTGAAGGGGTCCCCTCTGAGACTGGCCAAACAACGGTCAAGCTGGAAAATATAGGTTGGTCTGACTCGGTCAGGCTGATTTGGTGATGGATCATAATGGATACTTCTCTATGTGTTGACGCGGGTTGGATTGGTTTGATCCATAATAGGGCTTTTTCCAAAATTTGGTGAGTTATATAATAAATAGTTGTTGTAAAATATGATTACTAAAATTGTATCCACTTAAGTTCAATATTGTCGATGAAAAGTAAGACTGTCTTATTATTTGTGTGTAACACTTATGTTATATATCTAATATGCAAACTTTCTTTTAGGAAAAAGCTTCTAATAAGCAAACATTAGAACTTATTATCGACACATTGCAAATGTTAGTTAAGGAATTACCAAGCTCACTTTTTAGCAATATGAAAATTCACCTAATAAATTATTTTGATGTCATAATCTAGAAAGGATATATATGAAATATTCGGTGACCCCGGAAGAGGTTTGTGTTTTTGATTTATCAATGTATTTGATCAAACTATATGATTGTTTTACCGGTTGACAAATTTAACGGTTGACTTTGTGTATCCGTTTTTTAGGTCGATGACTACTATAAAATCATTGAGGAGCCAATACATTTTGGAACAATGAGGGCTAAACTTCATGAAGGATTGTATACGTCTCTTAAACAATTTGAGCTATTTCGCCATAATTGAAAATTTTTATGAACAATTAATGGGGAGTTTGTGAAAAGTGGTCTTGATATAGGAAAAAAGTAGAAGCTTTATATAATAGGGTTGTTATTAGTCAAAAAAAATGTGTTTTGGAATTTAGTTGATCTTCTGTCATTCAAGAATAGTCATTAGAGTTGCTTTAGGCATCGTTTTTTAAATGATTAATTTCAGTCACAAATGAGCATTTAAGCTTGATAGGAAATTCGGATCAATAATCTAAAGCACCCTCAAAACTGATGTGTAATCAAGCTGTAAGGAGATGCACAGGTTTAATAAGAAATCCCAAACATCCCCCTTTTGGTTATGCATCTGTGTCTTAATGTTTATAGTTTCACACAAATTTTGCTCAAAACAACACTTTTTGTCTAAGTTTAATTTAGTAATTATTTAATTTTATGTATAATTAAGATTACAAAGTTGAAACATCTCTAAATTAATCCTTGCTCCTATGCGACATAGTTCGCATTTGTGTTCCGTTAGTGGGTTCTTTGTATTTATTATAACTTGCAACAATAGAATCTTCAATCCTAATGAATTTAGTGATTAGAAGGTAATGAATTTGGAGAATAGCTCACGAAATCTTCAAGATATGTATGTATAAGACATTTGAATGGAATATTAGAAGATCAAAGATTACATTATATATAAGAGGATCAAACCTGACCTTAACATTTTTTAATGTGAGGTTTTGAACAGTTTATTGCATCTTTAGGGTGTGAGATTGCTATCTTATTAGTATGTAACCAATATGTCAATGCCTATGTGTGTTTCTCAACATGAGTGTGTCGTGTCAACATGCCCTTAGATACAAGTTCCGTATGCAATGTTATGATAGGTTATAAAGGATAAGGGTGATATACTAATTGAAATGCATAGTCTAAGCCTTTAAATGGTGGTAAAAGCCAGTGAAACCACATTTGTTTTTCTTAGGCGACCAAAATAACTATAACACCTATGTAATAAAAGGCAGGCCATTATACCCGACTTTTGTTTTTCAATTACACAGACCGACAAAAGAATAGTTACCTGTTTCATCAATATTCAGTTGACCTACACATTGTGAAATTATGTTAAATTTTTGTATCAATATTATTAATTAACCCTTTGCACACCCTTATAGAAAATATTACTTGGATAAAAGATTTATTGACGGACTTAATTTTTGTTTTTTTTTATTTTTTGTTTTTTTTTGTTCTATTGCAGTTATGGTTCCCGTTATACTTGGTTATGTGGCAAATTGTTCTTGATAGTACTTTTCAAGGTATTTGTGTGCGACACATTTGGCTAGAAGTTTGGGTATCTTGTGGCTGAATGTCACTTTTAGGGAGTTTATGTTACTAAAATTTATAATCTCATTTGAATTTGATTATCTCATCTTGCTTATTGATAATCACATATTAAAATTTGCATTTGCTAATTTATATATGTAGGCTTATTCAGAGACGGGTCGAGTAACAACAAAAATGACTTATTAAACTTCATTGTGATCTTAATGAAGCTAACCACAGGTAGAAAAGCCTTAGAAGAAACCCAACCAGAAGACAATGTGAATTTAGCTCAATGATTTCGCAAAATGCAAACAAATAAAGAGACCTTCATCACTAAATTAATAGACCCACAACTTCACCTCAATCTAGATAAAGCATATAAAGCCAAATTTTTTTTTTTTTTTTTTTTTTTTTTTTTTTTTTATTATTTTTTTTTTCAAAAAAAAAATAAATAAAATAAAGCCAATTTAACCACAGTAGCTCAGTTAGCGGGTCAATGTTGTGCTCGCGAACCATACCAAAGACCAGACATGAGTCATGCTGTCAATATGATGTCCTCTTTAACATACCTTTGGAAACCGTCTCAAAATACCAAAGCCACATGACATATATGGAATTGACCTCGATATGCCGTTGCCTCAAGTGGTTTTGAAGGGGAAAGCATTGGAGGGTAAAAGTGGTTTAATCGGGTCATTTTGGACGGTATGATTCGTTTTTTGTTTTAGTTTTCCGTTCTTATTGATGATTTTAATGACAAAGCTTGATTGAGACCACGGTTACTGGAATATACATCTTTGATAAAGGCC
>OU343221.1:321286060-321297576 GCA_910596185.1 Chrysanthemum makinoi
ACTACTCCTGACCCATGATTCTAAACACATATTATTAGTGTAGAAAACTAGAAGGGGGGCTTGAATAGTTTACCAATTAAAAACTTTGTTTTGAAACTTATTGTAAAGATCAATTGATATTGATCTTAGATATGTTAATGAAATATGCAAGCAATATGTAAGAAGTAAATAAGGAAAGAAATGATCAAACCACAACAAGTTGTTTATAGTGGTTCTACAAGGACTCTTTTTCCTTGCCCTACTCCACTCCTCGAGTCTCACACTCGAGAGTTTAACTTCACTAGTCAACAAGCTCCTTTCACGGGCATGAGAAAACCTTTACACTTCGCTAACTATTTCCTACACTAAGCTAGATGTCGAGTTCTTTCCAAGGGTACAACCACTCCCACACACAATGTATTTTGAGGACTAAAATACTAACCACTCACACTCACAAGATTATGATGGTTTGATACAACAATGAAGTATGAATCAACACTAGATCATACAACACTAAACAAACAAGACTTCCAACTTCTCGCTGAAGCTTGAATATGACTTGATCTCTTTTGCTACAAAAAGAGATCACTAATATGATATGAAACGAAGTTAGAAAGGTTAGAGAGAAGATATGTATGAGAGTATGTTAGAAAGGGATGAAAAACTACTTGGCTTGGCATTGCTTATAGCCAAAGTGGCAGAGCTGCCCACGACCGCTGAACCCTTAAAGGTTCCTACTTGTACCATTTTGGTACCGCCGGTCAGACAAATAAGATATCAAATCTTTGCAAAAGTCAACTCTATCTAAGTGAGATTGTGTAAGATATGAAGAGTACAAATCCACACAAAATATCTAATGAAATCTTCCAATGATTTCCATGATGCATTACATGATGTCATATGTTGTATTTCTATTTTTAGAAATATGCAAGTACATAAGTAGTGTTTGGTTTTAAGAACCTAACACATTCTAAAACTACTATCATACATAATGATTAGAGTCATATCAAGATGTTACTAATCATAAATGTAAATGCTTGAATGATGAATATATTGTTTGAAAAAGCTTGTTTTAATATCTATTAAACTTGACAAGCTTTAAGTTTTTATACAAATTAAATTTACTTTTGTCGCTAACAAAACTTAGGTAAAGATCAAAAATATAAATAACGTTTAATGACGATATTTGTATTAACAATCTCCCCCTTTTTTTTTAGGACAAAATATAAATTTTATTTTTATAAAAGATACAAAGTTTGTACAAGAGTTATAAAAATATTAGTTTTAGAACTTGAAAAGAGAATGTAATGTGTATGATGTTTGACTATTTATGAAAGTCAAAGTATTTACTAGTTGATGCATGATGTTGACTTTTTTCGTGAAAGTCAGTGCTTGACTTTTTCTCTAAAAGTCAAATATAAATGATTTCAAAGTTCTATATTTTCTCCCCTTTGTCTCAACAAAAGAAAGAGGCTATGCGGAATGTAATGAGCTCGAGCTATTATCTCCCCCTTGTTCAAAGCTTCCCCTAAATTGGGTGCTTTAATGGGAAGATACATGGATTGTGAAAATAAAGCTACAAAAAATGTTAGTAATAATGATCATTCACAAGCATTTCCAAACACTATGTAATGACACCAACAATATATAATAAAACAACATTCATTAGTTAAAAATTTTTCATGAGTAAAGATCATGAAAAGAGAACACAATGAATAAGAATGAAGACTAGTCTAAAACCATCCTAAAGTGATGGTGGATGTGAAAGAAATGGCTGGACGCCAAGGATATGGTGGTTGAGGATGAACCTCATTTCTTCTTGGAAGTCATGGACCATAACCCCGTCCTTCCACTGCCAGCCCGCTTGCTCACAAGTTGAGCAAACTGGAGGGTAGAATGTTTGGGGAGGTTGTGGTGGTGGAAATGTGGATGTGTTTGTTGGTGGAAATGTTGGGGGTGGTCATGATGGAAGCAAGCAAAGCACTTTGCATTTGCATTGTCTCACTTAAGTGAGAGTCCACCATGCCTTTGAATTGGTGGAGGTTGTGGAGTTCGCTTGAATTCCTCTCTAGTGGGATTGGCATCCCAATATACTCCTCAATGTCCTCAAGATGAGGGACATTGATGGGGAGTGAATGATCCCCATACAAAGGACCATGAATGTCTTTGAGAATGGGGTGGAAGAGAAGAGGTTTAGGCCCTAATGGGGCGTTTGGGTCAAGAGATGACCGAGGTGACTCATGAGCCATCCGCTCAATTGAGCCAAAGGATGGCAATGGTGGTGGATGATTTGGCCTAGGAGGCAAGTCATCCAAGTCCTCCAAGAAAGGATTTGGGAGGTTGGTATAAAATAACTCCTAGGAATGAGAGTTGAGACCTGGTGAAGGTGGTGAGGGTGTTTTGATGTTTGGATGGGTGCCGGTGGAGGTGAAGTTGGTGTTTTTGTTGGTGGTGGAGTGGTGATCACAATGTGTGATTGAGTAGGTGTGGCTAAGGTAAGGTTTGTATCATCTCGAATGGGAGATGAGATTGTGAGTGGAGAAGACTCTGATGAGGAGCTAAGTGAACTAAGCAACAAGGCCTCACACTAATTCTAGCGGTCTTCTTGCAAGGTTTTGGAGATGATTTTGTCATTTTGACTTTGGTTTGTCTTTGCTAGATGATAGTAAGAATGAAGAAGGTGTGAGGATGATCATGGTAAAACCTCTCAATTTATAGAAATGAAAAATCATGGAGAAATGTGTTTGATTTGATGTTAAGCCATTGAAGAGATGAGGTTCCTAATGATTTGGAAGGGGGTTGAATGCTAGTCATATCACCCAAGTCAAGCCATTCAAGAGAGATGGAGTGAAGAAGAAAAGATTTGCAATAAATGTTTTCTAGTGAGTGGAATTTCCTAATATTCAGATCACCCACGGATTTGAAGGTACCAAAATTTGGTTCCTTCCTTTATGCAAAAGGGCTCCTTGGGTGGATTTTTCAAATTTTTGAATTTTGGTGGAAATGGATTTCTTATATACTTAAGTGAATTATACTAGTTCTGATAAGGGTATAAGCAAGTTAGGATTGATTTATAAGCATTGATGGTAATTTGGAAT
Source organism: Chrysanthemum makinoi (assembly GCA_910596185.1). Lineage (NCBI taxonomy): Eukaryota > Viridiplantae > Streptophyta > Magnoliopsida > Asterales > Asteraceae > Chrysanthemum > Chrysanthemum makinoi. Next base: position 321,289,138 of record OU343221.1, read on the forward strand.
CACTAAATAGTCGAATTCGAAAGTTACCGAAGGATCCACTCCATTAAACTACACGCCGAACCCTAAAAGGGTGTCGCCCCGGTCCGCCTATTGTGCACGTATGTATTAATTACATAACGGACGTACCAAACTTTATGGTGCCGCCTCGATCCGCGGAAGTAAAATGGACAGAGTTCGTTTTTAGGTATCGAGGACTTTTCCGAAACCTGAAATTCTTCTCAAAACATGTTATACTAAACATTTCTAGTTAGAAAAAGCAGATAACATATATATAAACATAGTGGAACATGTATTTTGAGCCAGGCTTATTGATTTTCACATTATAGTGAAAATGGGTAAAATTTGATAGCATACTTGCGCTATCCTCCTGCATGAAATTGTTAGCATTCACCATTGTTTCAGGTTATATTATCATCCTACATAATAAAACAACCAAATTGTATCAAACATTAATGATAATGTATTGTTCCAAACGCCCCTTAAAAGTACCCTTATTTGTCCAACTTCTTGTAAATCTTGTTCATCATCCTACCAAGGCACTTGAACATTCCCTTAGTTTGCTTGAACTCACGATTCATTCTCTATTTTGGGAAGAGACGCATAATACTCATGAGGTGGAAGACGAGAGCTTGGAAGACCATCCTCAGAGCTATTTGATGATGATGATGATGGAGTTGGAGGTTTTGCTCTTGCCTTTGTCTTAGCAACTCTTGCATCACTCAAAGGTACAAAGATGTGAGGGATGAGCTCATAGTGAAGGTGCATCCCTTTGGGTGTTGGTGGAATTGGTGCAAAGTTTCTATAGAGACGGGTGAGGAACATCCCGTATGGAAGAGCAACCGATCCTTGAGTTGGAATATCAATCATTCTCTTAGCTATGTAGTAGGCTAAATTGAATGGTTGACGTGGACAAGTTGTGAGCATATGACAAAGGCAAGAAGCATGTGATCCCTATTTTTTATGGTGCTAATGACGTTGGCTCTAAGTAGCTCCTCCCATTTCTTAAATTCGGCTTAAGTTCATTTAGCTCCATTCCATATGGATCTCGGCTTACTTTTCCCTTTCGGTAACTCGGGTTGGTCACTTGGGTTAAAAGGTGTTCACGGATGACATCCTTATCGGCCAAACGGGTTTGGTAGGGTAGAGAGCGGTCATTGATAGCATCAAGAGCGATGAGTGACCATTTATCCGAGTAGAGACAAGTTCCTCGGTTGGGAATTCCTAGCACTTGAGCAAAGTTGGCTAAGGTGATGGTGTAGTCGTCTTGATTAATTCTAAACCTAAGACAAAATTCATCATCGCCTTCATCACTAAAGCCGGTCACACTAGCATAGAATTCTAACACAAACCTAGGACAAATTGGTTCATCGATGTTAGAAGACAATCAATTGAATGGCGGCTAGTTCTTCACTAAGGTTGGTGTTTTCAAGGAAGGATGAGTGAATGGTTCTACCCTCATGGAAATACCTTGATTCTAGACCCCTAAATATTTCTACTTGTTCTTCGGTAAGTCCTTTGGTTTTGTGGTGTTTGGGAATGTAGTTAAGGGTGTCTTTGTGATCATAGAATCTTAGGGCTACCATGGTTATTCCTAAGGAAAAGAGTTAATATGTTAAATAATGAGAATAAGTTTTAACGTTTTTGGTTCTAGTGTGTGCCTATATGAAAACAATTTGAAGTTGCGGTTATCTCGACTCATTTTATGCACAAAGATGGTTTTAGTGGGGTGTTTGGCAAATACCATGAGATAACCCAAATGCTCCTAATTCAATGTGGCTTCATTTGAATATACCCTGGAATGCATATTAGTTATGCAATACCTTTAGTATTCAAGAGCATGCAAGTGATGAAAATTTAACGCTTCTATTTGTATTAGCAATGAAAATTGTTTTCCTACAAGTGAGAAGCTTTTCAAATTTTTTGACATGGGGTGTTTGGTTGTTTGAATAGGACCTTATATTCATTATCTATCAATTAGTGGGAAGCATGATTTGTTTATGCAATATGATAATGTAGTACCTAATTTCAATGACTAGTTATGCAATTTGCCAATTGAATTCATATTTGGTATAAAAGCATACATAGAACCCCATGTAATGATTTGTGATAGTTTGGTGCATAAATAAGAATCCTAGACTCAGAATTAAGAGATGAAATGTAGTTAGGATACTTACAATGATGTTATCTTCTGATTAGTGAGTGGAAGATGACAATAATGAGCTTGGTTTAAGTTATACACGCTTTGGTAAAGTGGGTTTTGAGGAAGAGGATGATTTGTATATAGCAGTTTTGCTTCAGAGACACCACTTTTGACCGCATCGGCACCAAAATTTGGTTCCTTTGTTATCGCTTGGTGCCGTGGGGCTACAAGAGGTGTACAAGACAAATTTGTTTAGGTTTGACTATTCTAATGTTTTGGGCTATGTTTATCCTACATGTTTGGTTCCATTAACCCTAAACCAAGTCTAAGAAGATTAAAAGGTTCTCGCTTAAGAGGCTTAGTTAAGATGTCGGCAATGTTGTCTTCGAGGATACTTTCTATTGAAATGTTTTTTGAACATTGTCGCGCAGAAAGTGATGGCGGATTTCAATATGTTTTGTACGAGCATGTTGAACGGATTCTTGCTGAGATCGATGGCTCCTTTGTTGTCGCAAAGTATCACAATGTCGCTTGAGATGAATTCGTAATCTACAGAGCTTGCTTCATCCAAAGAGCTTGTTGACATGCTTTTCCGGCCGAGACGCACTGCTTCAAGAGTTGAGATGGCCAAGGCCGCTGTTTCTTTGCAAACCATGCGGTGAGACAATGTCCAACAAAAGTGCAAATACCACTTGTACTTTTTCTATCGACATAGTCACCGCATGATCCGAAGTGGCATACACTATGGTTTCTACACCCTTCCTTTGGGATACCATAATCCTAAACACGCTTGTTCCCTAATGTATCTAAAAATCCTTTTAGGGCTTCTAAGTGTGATGCCTGGGTTTTCTTGAAAGTTTAAAGACATAGACAAACACTAAACATAATTTCGGGTCTACTAGCCGTAGAGTAGGCTACCAATCATTCCTCTATATTTAGTGTTATCTACGGATTCACCTTCCTCATCCTTTGTTAGTTTAGTGTCCGAGGACATGGGTGTTTTAGTTGGTTTGGAATCTTCAAGACCAAATTTCCTAAGCATGTCTTTTATATATTTAGATTGGTTAAAGAATATGCCATCTTCTAGTTGTTTTATTTGAAGTCCTAGAAATTTTATCAAACTCACTGCGGCATGATTTTAGAGAAATCATCACATTATCTTGACAAGTTGATCCAATATAATGTCATCAACGTATATTTGAACAATGATAATATGTGATTCCTTTTTCTTGGTAAAAGAGTATTATCTACTAATCCCATAGTATATTTGTTATCAATAAGGAAAGTCTTAAGCCTACGCAAGCTTTTGGTGCTTGCTTAAGACCATACAATGCCTTTTTGAGTTTGAAGACATGATGTGGTTTCTCAAAGTCGGTGAAACCAGGAGGTTGAGCAACATACACTTCTTCGTTAATAAACCCATTAAGAAAGGCACTTTTAACATCCATTTGAAATAATTTTAAATCATAGGCACATGCATAAGCAAGCAATATTCTAATAGACTCAAGCCTAGCCTAGGTGCATAAGTTTCATCATAATCAATTCCCTCTTGTTGATTATAACCTTACGCTACAAGCCTAGCTTTGTTTCTAGATACTATCCCATTTTCATCCATCTTATTTTAAAAAACCCATTTTGTTCCAATTATAGTTTGATCTTTAGGTTTTGGAACTAATTTCCAAACATCATTTCTAACTAATTGGTTTAATTCTTCTTGCATGGCAATAACCCATGATTCATCTTTTATTGCTTCATTTATGTTTTTCGGTTCAATGGTGGATACAAAAAAAAATAATTACTTTGATTTTGGGCTTGTGACCTTAACTTTTGATTGAAGTTGTCCTATGACTTTTTCTAAAGGATGACTTTTAGATTCTTTGATGTTGACAACTTCTTTATTTAATGGTTCATCTTCCTTGTTATTATTAATTATTTCTTGACCTTCTATCATTTGACTTTCAACTAAGTCATCATCTACCAAAGGTGATGTCTTAGAGGGAGGTGGACTTTCATTGAATGTTATGTTCAACGATTCCCCGACTATCATTGTTTCTTTGTTTAAGACAATGTAAGCTTTACTAGTTTGAGAGTAACCAAGAAATACACCTTCATAAGACTTTGGGTCAAACTTGGTGAGATAATCCTTAGTATTAAGAATAAAGCATTTACAACCAAAGACTCTAAAATATCCTAACGTTGGCTTTTTACCTTTATAGAGTTCATATGGTGTTTTGTTTAAGAAAGGACGTAATAAGACTCTATTCAAAATATATGTAGAAGTGTCAACTAAGTACACCAAAACTTTTTAGGAATGTTTTGTTCATTAAGCATTGTTCTACTTATTTCTTGAATTGTTCTATTTTTACGCTCTACTACTCCATTAGATTGAGGTGTTCGTGGAGCGGAAAAGTTATGTGTTATACCATTTGTATCACAAAAGTTTCCAAATTGAGTTGTCATTGTACCACCATGATCCGCATCGGATCGACACAATTTCGACACCTAGAAGATTTTGAATTTTCTTGCTAAGTATTTCAAATTTATCAAAAGCTTCATTTTTGGTTTTCAAAACAACGTCCAAGTAAACCTTGAATAATCATCTACTATGACCAAAGTGTATAAGTTGCCTCCATAGCTTCTTATAGCGGATGGTCCAAACAAGTCCATATGTAATAATTCTAGACACTTAGATGTGGACACCATATTTTTAGATTTGTGACTACTATGTGTTTGTTTACCAATTTTGCAAGCAAAAGTGTTGGTCATATTTAAGTTTTGGTAAATTCCTAACCACTTCTTTTGAAGATAGGTTTTGTATAAGTCTCATATTAGCTGACCCAAACGCCTATGCCAAAGAGATTAGCTATCATCTAATGTTGTTAGGCAAAGTTTGTCATTATATGTTTTATCTATTTTCATGACATATATGTTATTTTTCCTAACTCCTTTAGCTATGGTGATACCATCTTTTAGTATTTTACTACCATTTTCATCAAATAGTACTTTTATACTTTTTATCACATAGTTGGCTAATACTAAGTAGATTAAATCCTAACCTATCCACATGAGCAACATTTTCAATAGTTAGAGTTATGAGCGATCGTACTTTTGCCAATAATTTTGCTTTTGAGATTGCTACCAAAGGTGACATTACCTCCGCCATACTCTTGGTATGATGAGAAGAGACTTTTGTTGCCCGTCATGTGTCGTGAGCAACCACTATCTTTTATCCATTCATCAGTTTCCAATCCAACTTTCAAGCATACCTAAGAAGCAAATAACTCAAGCATTTGGTCCCCAATATCTCATGGGTCCATTTGGGTTACACATACCATTTATTTGATTCATGTATGGAAACGATGGGTAAGAGTTCCATGGCATGTAATCTGGAGTTTGATATGGTCTAGAAAAGTTTTGATTCCAACCATTGTGTTGGTAGTTGGGTTGTACGTTGTGGTTGCTCTTAGAAAGGGCGTTGGCAAAGGAGTTTTATATCGTTGTAGAGTAGTTTTTGATCTAAATTCATTTTTGACAAGTCCTACTCCCCGGTAATAATGGTTTTAGTTTAATATTATTATTGGTTTCTTGTTATTTTAACAAATTCAAGATTTGGCCGTCAGACAGAATATTCGTTTCACAAGTACCCACGGCACCATTTTATACAACGGACGGAACCCTTATTTTGGTTCCGCCTCTCCGTCGTACTGCATCGCAAGAATTTTGATGTAATGTTCGCCCTTTTCGCCGCTTTATTTGACTTTGGAATTAATACTTCATTAAAACCTAGCCCATTCATGTCTCCCGGTGTTTTATGAATTTTAACTATTTCATCAAGAAGAGCTTATGTTCTTGTTAAACTTTTTAAATTTAGAATTGTTTTCTATTAAAACATCTTGTGTGAGCTTTAGTTTTTCTATTTCAAGTTTAAGCTCTTGACATGATTTACAATCATCGCCATTTGCTTTTCCTTTTTCTAGTCGTTTTGCTTTTTCTTTTAACTCATAAACTTCATTTTCCAAAAATTTCTTTTTGGTTTTTAAAAATTTATTTTAGTTATGATTTTTAGACTTAGCTCACACAATTGATTATATTGTTTTTGCAAAGTGTCATCATCAATAGAAGAATAAGAAGAGTCGAAAGTACCTCATTTTACCGCATTTATCTCTTCCTTGCTTTATTCTTCATCGTCTTCACTATCACTCCAAGCACCACTTACAAAAGCTCGTTGAGTTTTGCTTTTTAGGTGGCTTGGGACATTCTCCTATGAGGTGACTTGCATCACCACATCTAAAACATTTTCACCTTTACTCCTTCTTGTCATCCCGATCCTTTCGAATGGCTTTTCTTCTCGAGGTTGTCTTAATTTAACTTTCCTCTTCTAAAGAACTTAAAATCTCTAACGCCATGGCATATTCTCATCTTCACTACCGGAGCAAGATTCGCCATCATCACTTGATTCCGCTTTTGCTTTTAGAGCAACGGATTTGATCTTCTCCTTTTTCCTTTGATGATCTCCTAATCTTTCTCCATCACCATTTCGTGTACTTTGAGGTTACCGATCAACTCGCCTAGTGACATTATTGAGAGATCTTTTGATTCCTCAATGGCGGTCACTTTAGCTCCCCATTTGGGATGGAGTGCTCTAAGAAATTTCCCAAAGTTCTTTACTACAAAAGATTCATCAAGTACTTTAAGTGATGTAATAATAGTGTTAAAGCGAGCAAAGCCACAATCAATGGTTTCATCTTCGTGAATAACAAATTGTTTATATTGTTGAACAAGAAGATCAATTTTGTTATCCTTGACTTGTGAATTACCTTGATGTGTAACAATTAAAGATTCCCAAATATCTTTGGCGGTTTCACACATAAAAATTCTTTCATATTCTTTTCTAGGTAAAGCATTATAAAGCATCATTTTAGCTTCATTATTTTTAGCAACTAGCTTCTTTTGTTCATCAACGGAAATATCCTTTGTTGTAGAACTAAGATCCCCTTTAACAATAATAAACCAAAGATCTATATCTTTTGATTTTACATATGTTTCAAAAACGGTTTTTCCAATAGATAAATCCATTGGTTTCAAAGAGTGGTGGTCTTTGCATAGATTGCCCTTCTTAAAGTTTTCAGAATCCATGGATCGCTTCAAGTTTATAAAATACAAGTTATTTTAGAAATTCTTGAGCAACGAGGCTCGTACCAATTGTAAAACTAGAAGGGGTTGAATAGTTTACCATTAAAAACTTTGTTTTTATTGTAAAGATCAATTGATATTGATCTTAGATATGTTAATGAAATATGCAAGCAATATGTAAGAAGTAAATAAGGAAAGAAATGATCAAACCACAACAAGTTGTTTATAGTGGTTCGTCTACAAGGACTCTTTTTCCTTGCCCTACTCCACTCGAAGTCTCACACTCAGAGTTTAACTTCACTAGTCAACAAGCTCCTTTCACGGGCGGAGAAAACCTTACACTTCGCTATAACTATTTCCATTAAGCTAGATGTCAAGTTCTTTCCAAGGGTACAACCACTCCCACACACAATGTATTTTGAGGACTAAAATACTAACCACTCACACTCACAAGATTATGATGGTTTATACAACGATGAAGTATGAATCAACACAAGATCATACAACACTAAACAAACAAGACTTCCAACCTCTCGTTGAAGCTTGAATATGACTTGATCTTCTTTGCTACAAAAGAGATCACTAATATGATATGAAACCAAGGAAAGGTTAGAGAAGATATGTATGAGAGTATGTTAGAAAGGATGAAAACTACTTGGCTTGCATTGCTATTTATATTGGGATGATGCCGACGATCATGAAACCCTTTAAAATTCCACTCTCAAAAATACTTAAAATCGTAATAAGATATCAAATCTTTGCTAAAGTCAACTCTATCTAAGTGAGATCGTGCAAGATATGAAGAGTACAAATCCACACAAAATATCTAATGAAATCTTCCAATGATTTCCATGATGCATTACATGATGTCATATGTTGTATTCTTATTTTTAGAAATATGCAAGTACATAAGTAGTGTTTGGTTTTAAGAACCTAACACATTCTAAAATTTACTATCATACATAATGATTAGAGTCATATCAAGATGTTACTAATCATAAATGTAAATGCTTGAATGATGAATATATTGTTTGAAAAAGCTTGTTTAATATCTATTAAACTTGACAAGCTTTAAGCTTTTATACAAATTAAATTTATTTTTGTCGCTAACAAAATAGGTAAAGATCAAAATATAAATAACGCTTAATGACTATATTTGTATTAAC